>JAEQBH010008786.1:0-103141 GCA_016808115.1 Tetrastigma voinierianum
CCTTGCTTGAGCCTCTCCCATTACGTAACACCTTCCCTCCCTTCTGAAGTACCCCGAACTAATAACAACTGAGACACCTGATAGGGGTGAATCATATTAGCATTTATAGCGTGTTTCTTATGTGTTTATGTAACCTAAATGCTAGATTCACCCCCTTATTCTCAAATATTACACTAATCCCTTATCCTTGTGAGTTTTGCAGGTCTTGAAAGTAAAAGCAAGCAAACATGAGGAAAAAAGAGCAAGAAAAGCCTTATAATACACGAGTATGGCGGAAACTAAAATGAAGAATCGAAGGCCTCGAGTTTGTCGAGGTGAGAAGAACCCGTGAGGCAAAGTAGACAACCCTTGAGCGAGGGAGTATCTGGTCGAAGGCCTCGAGGTTAAGTAAGGCGAAAGACCTTCGTCGAGGCGAAGGAAGACCCTCTTGATAGCTGCCACATGTCTTCGCCAAGACGAAGGATGTCGAGTTTGGGACAAAAATGCCCTCATTCTCAACCCCATTTTGGTCATTTTTCCAATGCTATAAATACTTGCTTTGTATTATTTTTTGGTAGGATTAGAGAGAGCTTGGAGTTTTGGCACATATTCATCTTCTAGAGTTTTTCTCTAAGCTCTCATTTTCTAGGGTTTGTAGATTTTCTTAGTTTTTAGCTTGTGTTTTGAGCCAAGTTGCAAGATCCAGCTACTAGAGGACTTCTTGTAGTGGTGGAGCACGGTTTTGGGGGACCTCTACTTCATATTAGTTGCGTATCCCTAAATCCTTCTCTATCTTTTAATCCTTCAGCTTTATGTTTTGTTTAAACATGATTTTGTTGGGTTTAGGCTTTATGAGTAAGATTTAGATACTCCTACTCTAGGAAATTTGGTTGTTTGTGGACATTGGTGTTCGGTTTATATATTATATTGAATGATTTTGTGAATATAATCTTGTGTTGAGGTTTTATGGATGTGGTTTTATGAATTCCTAGGTTTTTATTCAATTGTTGTTTGCTAGGTAGTGAGATTGAGACTGAGACCTAGAGCTCAAAGGGTTTCCAAAGTGATATCAAAGGTTACCTTGACTTGATTTTTCATTCTAATATTTCACAAGTGATAAAAGCAATTTGACTTAATCAAAGTAGGAAAATTAGGTGCCTTAGTACTATATGCGGATTTCATTAGAGGGACATCATCTAACCTATGGGCTTGATCAAACTCAGAAATTTCATTGCATGGATCGAAAGGTGACCACTGAAATTCCTAAGGACTGATTACCTTGAACAAGTAACGATTGCTTGACCTAAATGGACCTAAAGGAGAATAGGATTAGGTGTGAGAAATTGAGGTCGACTAGAAAGAGAGAACCTCACACGTGAGTTCCCCAGACACAAGAGTATCTTCACCTAATTAACACTTAATGAACATAAGCCATAAATGCACCAATGGAAACAACCAGTCTTAGTGTTATTCCTTAACGTTTTTCTTACAACTTAATCCAACCATTTGCTAATCTTTTAGAGTAGATTTTTAGTTTAACTTAATTTCGCTTTTAATGCACAATCAATCACAACTAGTTTAATTCGCTTAAATGAAGTCGGGGTACTTAATCCCCACTTAAGCCATCTCTTCCTCAGAGGTGTATGACATGCTAGGTTTAATTTGAAAGCCACTGACATTCTCGCGATTCATGACCATGGACAGCCATTTTTAACCAAACTTTTATATAAACGAAAACAACCAAACAATGCCCTAGCACAGCCTTCTAAACCAACCAACAAACGAGATAAGCTAAGCCCCCCAAATCTTATCCATGAAGTAATGCCTCTTCTTCTCTCCCAGATGCATCCTTTTAAGCCTTTTGTCGTCTCTTCTACCTCAATATCAAGGATCGGCTTCAAGGCTTAACCAGCTCACTCACCCTTGCCGAAGGGGGCATGGTCATCCAAGAGAGAGAAGAGAGGTATTTAAACTTGACTTACAAGTGTGATCGCCCTGTTTTTGATAAGTAATATAACATAACAACATATAAAAGGCCATCATAACAAATACTATAATGCTAGTATGCTACATAATTTTTATTTATAACAAAAATTCAACATTGAAATACAATATGTTTTTTTCATTTCATGTTCTCTTTTTACAAAACTAAATATAATCATAACATATCTCATTGAATAACATACACTACATTTCCACTGGTTATAATAACCAAGGATATACATATTATGTCCTATCCAACTAACTAAACATAGACATGTTCATTTTCTTGAGTTTAACATGGGATCATATAATATGTGAGATAACATATCCTATATTATATTTTTGGTATGATAGGATATGATGAGTTACCCACCAATTTTTACATCTCATCATTGGTTGACGAATTGCATAAGATAAGTAATGTATACTTATCCAATCTATTTCTCTATATTCTCTATGCGGATTTTATCGAAGGTATAGAGATCGATACATATTCGTGAACCTTAAAATATTTTTAACTTATAAATTATTTTGATTTTTAAATTCTAATTCCATGTATGGAAATGAAAAATAAAATTAAAATTTCAATATTTGGTTCAAAAAATATATTTATAATATAAAATAATATTATCATATCATTTAATGTAACGCTTTGATATGATTCATATGCATCCATCACCTAACAATATAACATACAATTCATTATGTGTACTCGGGAACTTTCCCCCTTCATCTATAATATCCGTTTTTTGGTCGATAAAAATAATAATAATAATTCATTATAGAATAATGCAAGGTAATATTTTTTCCATTATAAAATTTTAATTATAAATATTTATTAATAAAGAAAATTATGTATTAAAAATGTCAATTTCATTATTTATTAAAAATGTCAATTGTATAGGATCTCTAAATAATGCTAAACATGAGAGAGACTAAGATGGAACATGCACTTAGTTCAACTTTTTATCTCTTTAACAACAAGCATAATCATAACATGCCATACTTCATTGCAAATCCTATCTTAGGATATTATATATCATTAAGAATAATATCCTAAGATATGTATATTCTATCCTATCTAATGAACCAAAAATGATTATATTGCTTAGCAATCTCATGACATTATGTAGTTAGTCTAAGATGCTATTTGACATAGTTTTTGAGACATAATACATGAAAATAGTTTTATCATTTTTTTTTGGATGGCAAATCACCAGAATACATTATAAAAGGGGGGAAACCCCAAGTATACAGGAAGTATACTACAAGCTCTAGAGAGCCTAAAAGGACAAAAAACAAACACCGAAGTATGCAGGAAATACACTACAAGCTCTAGAGAGCCCAAAAAGACAAAAAAAAACAAACAGCAGGGGAAAAACAATCCATTGACCCCTTAGGTGACCCTATACAACCCCCAAAGATAACAAAAATCATTTTCACTAAAAGACTGAAATTCAGTATTCAACAAAAAAGGATTTATCTTATTTTGTGAAGTCCACTAGGTGCACTAGGTACTCGTGCTTGTCACAACTGGTTTTTGTATTTTCCACCCCATTTGAGGTCATTGACCTTGGCATATAAGGGTATTTGCGAGCAATTTTGAATATCCAGTTGAAGTGTTAGGAGAGAATTTCCTTATTATGCAAGAATGTCACTGTGTATACAGGTATTCCCAAATGTAATTATTAGCCTCCCTAGTATGCAGGCAAAATTGAAGTGTGCAACTATGTGGCTCCCCTTCAAGCTTGGGGATAAAGAAAACCATTGACAAGAGCAACAGTAGTTATTGAAAACCTAAGGAAGTGAGCTATTCTCTTCAACACTAATAAGCATCGGTGAAACAGCCATTTTCGAGTAGGGTTGTTAAACTATATGTTGTTGAACATTGGGCTCTCATGTTCTAAGATATCGATCAGCTTTTAAACATATTTATCAAAAAAAAAAAGCTTTAAAACATGTAATATTGTTGGTGTTGTTTGAACCAAGGAAACCTACAGTTGAGCTTAGCATACTAGAGTCAATGAGAGAACTAGGGATAAATGTGGGCTTGAGGCTGAATCAAAATAAAATTTGTGTTTTGTTAGCTAGCTATTTATTTAGTTGCAAAAGTTCGCAGCTTGTGTGAGAGTTGTAAGACTATCTAGAGTTTACTATTCATTGCCCGAGGGGAAAGAAAGAATGTATGACTGCACTCTTAAAGCACTCCAGTTCATCAGATTTATCACAGACATTCAAATATCTAGTGAATATGCCTCCAAAGCTCATAAAAATATTTATCGGAGTCTCAACCTCCCAACCAAATCAAGCCAAACCTCAATCCAATTCATACAAAACAGACTATGAAGAACAGTCAGAAGCCTCTCTTCCAACTTACTTTGGTGCAAAAAGCTTGCTTTAAACTATCAAGTAATGTGAGGATAAACTCTGATTGGTGGATACAAATGCAATTCTGAAAGTACAAAATGAAGCTCTCAGGATTGACAAATCTTCAAAATGGGAAGCAGGGATACATCTACGTGCTCGTGATTTAATGTATCAAACCTATGAATTTATTTATTTAACTTCATTTGAGTTTCTGTGCATATATAGAACACCCATGAACACACAGAAGTGTTCTACACAAACCTAGTTTTTTTTCTTATAAAAAAAATGGATGAATGCATGGATCAATTCCAAGAAATGTTCATCTCAAACGATGAAGCATTTATTTGACACTCATTTAAAAGAAGAATAAATAAAACTTGGCGGGATGAAATATCAAGGGTATAGATACTTACTGTCATCTGCAGCTACTTGCTGATCATTAGAATTCCCATCTTGTTCAGCATCAACAGAAGTTGTGGAAGATTCACCATTCACAGCCTTCTTTGTCGATTCATCTTTATTAGAGTTTTCATGGGATTCAGCCTCCTTCTTTGGCATAGCACCCAAAGGATCAGCCTCTTCTTGAGCTTTGTACAGCAGCGCACATCCATATTTATAGTATGCATTGGCACATTCAAAAGCAAGTTCACCATGATGTGCAACCCTGACAATATTGAAATATCGTTTCCCTTTGTAACAATTGACAACTTTTTAATGAACAAATGAAAAAGAAAAGCACATACAAAACCTATATTTCTGGAGGATCTGTGCAAAAGGAATATATACCCATCCAGAGGCACTACTATTGGACCAAATGATGCATGAGCATCTACAACAACTATTGGGGAATTCAACTCTGATTGTGAAAATTTGGATTCGGAGTATTGTAAACCTGAGATCATCAAAATGGATTTTGGACTTCAATTGGGACTTGAAATGAGCTATGGGCATGGTTAGTACGAGGAAGAAGTTTGGTTAAAGTCAATATTTTGTTTTTATGTGTTTTCTAACTCCTAGTTTGAGTCGGGAGTCCTAGTAGCTAGTAGAAGAGTTGTTTTTAGTTTCCTGTGACAAAGTATGAGTCTTTTTTATTTGATTTCAGCAAGATATTTTATTAGGATTAGCAGTCTTACTTCAATTAGGATTAGGAGACTTTAAATATGAGTCATATTTCAATTAAAATTAGGAGAATAAGGAGTTTATTAAAATTAATGCATTTCAAAGTTTAATAACATTTTCACTCTTCTTTGGGCAAGAGCTTCTCCCGTTTTCTTATCTATCATTCCCTTACAAGGAAGTTCTGGTGGGGTTTATCCCGGGAGGATTCCTTGGTTGGCGAAATAAATTTCTATCCTACGACTTCTACTCCTTCTACCAATTCCATCATCTTAACCTTAACCTATACATAACCCTTTTTCAAACCTTCAACCCAACTTATTCCAAATCTGGTTCCATACTTCTAAGACCATCCTAAACACTTTATTTCATCCTAAAATCCCTAAAACCCACCATCCTAAAACTTATAGAAACCCCAAACAAAGCAGCCCTAATCTTACCTTAGAAAAACCCAAAAATCGCAAACTACCTCAAAACAATACTATTTTGCATCAAACAAAACTCAAACATTCCCAAACCCAAAATTCTTTATTCTAATCCTTAATAATATCATATTCAACCCTAAATCAGCCCTAGAATAATTTTTTTTTTATAGATAAGCAGCAAAAAAAGCTACAAAGTATACAGGCAGCCAGAGGCAAAAGAAAGGAGGAACAGAAAAGAAAACCCCACCAACCCCTTAATTGGAGGCCGCCCACTCCAAAAAGACCTATAAGTGAAGAGACTTCTTCACCTATACAAGCTATTCTAACTCCACAAACTAGATACAAGAAACCAGATTGTAGCCTTAAAAATCTCACACCTGACACCTCAACTATCAAAACCCCTGAGATTCATCCACTGAACCATCTCCGTCCCCACATCAAACCTGTGTCTTAATCAATAAGAAATAATACACCCAGAAATGATCCAAATGATCCACATTCGAAAAAGTAAACTTGAAGGCCCCAACCCATACATATACAAAAATTTCCTCACTATGTTAATTACAGAAAGCTTTTTTGTGCATTCATGACTAACAGCAGTTTGGTCCTGAATGAATGCAAAGGTAGGAAATCTAAGAAACAGAAAAAGAGAAATATAAAGGTTAAAGTCAAAGCTCACAAACACCAGGAGAACTTTAAGTCGTTTTATCAGGTAAGTAAAGCAAAGAAAGTTAATAGGATCATAACAGCCACTAAACTGTACAAGCTACAAGCTTCCTAATTTGGCCATAATTTCTCATAACTCATAAGCAAAGAAACGAATTTGAAGACGAGGAACAAAAACCCTAACCTGATTTCAAGGGCACGGCTGAAACAATCGGTAGCCTCAGCGAAATCACCTTCTTTCACAGCTTTGGACCCTTTCTCCATCAACTGATCCGCATACCTAGTGATTTTCGCGGATCTGGGACTGTAGTTGGCACAAAGGCGTCATTGCAAGAAGACTCGGCGCTTCCCCTGAGCATTGAATCAATGGTTGTTTTCCATCTGAAGCCTGGCAACCACCATGGGAGGCTATTAGGGCTTCCTCAGCCTTCCTGCCCACCCCAGTTTCCCACTGCTGTAACTTCCTAACCATTTGGAAATGAAAATGGAACTCCAAAACACCTCCTAAAACCCCTTCTGTTTTTCTCTACTTATGAAAACCCTACTCCTGGGAAGTGGGAAGGCAGCTGATAAAATATGGCGGAAAATGGAGAAACCAAACTCATTTTATAGGAATGACGACACTTGTGTTCCTCTGGTTCGAAGGCGCACCTGCTCGGCTGTTCCTTGATTGCTGTGCTGGCAAGTTATTATTGGATGCTTCTCACGGTGTTACAGAAAACGGCGCCGTTTTATTAGGATGAGGAGGGCGGGGGGTATTGTAGTAAAATCAAAATGAGTTGGTTTCAATGTGGTTCACAAACGCAGTAGCCACTAGCCAGCAGCAGGCCACGTTTTCACATATCAATAATCAATGACATTGATATCATCATCGATATTCGGTAGGGAAGGAAGATTTTTTATCAGTCGCGGCAGGAAACCATGGCTTCCACAGGCTCCCCTCTGCTCCAGACGCTAGCGGTCCCTGATGTGCGCAATGCGCATCCTATGTCCTCCAAGGCGCACGTTTCTATCCCGGTCCTCAGCCGGAGGCGGTGTCTGGTCTTGCTAACGACGGCTCTGACGGCGAGAGACCAGCCTCGAGGGCTCGGTGACATTCCTTGTTCGTGCCAGGAAGAAGCTGGAGAAGGTGAGAGGAAGTGGAGGAGACTCTCAAGGAAGGGTCTCCAGCGGAAAAGCGAACTGAGGTGACGGCAGAGAAGCGGAATTGAATCGGCGGAGAAGGAGATAGAAACGGCAGTGGCTTTTAACGGTTTGACCCAGGCAGGCAGGTCGGAGCGGAGGTAAAGGATTTAGTGGCAACCTAGTTGTGAATGCAATTTGGGGCCTGAAGCTCGAAATCATAAGTTCCTGTGATTGTGCTCACTGCTATGAAATCAAAAACTTCCAAAATGTAATATGTCGTTTGTGAATCATGAATTTAATACAATTGTTGGTAATTTTCGTATGTAAATCACTTGTTCATGGATTTCTTTCATTGTTTGCTTCAAAATCAAGAAACCAAAACTAGTGAGAAACGTATCCAAAGGTCTTAATGCGGACTCGTAAAAATACAATTGATTATAGGTAAGATTACCAAATATGGTAACTTTTTACTGTCAACCACTAACTAAGCCTTAATATATTTATTATATCATTTGTATTTATTATGATAAACACTTTAATTATAATATAATAAATTATCTTATTTAACTTTACCCAATGTTATTATATACTATGTTAAATGCTCTAATACATGCGCTACTTAAACGTAATATACACTATTTATTATATCCTTAAAATATATTCCCTTAAGCTTTATGACATTTTATTAAAACATTTAATTATTTTTTCACTTATCTAAAGAAAATTGAAAAGGTCTTAAATTTAATGTAAAATTTACTTTACACATATATATATATATATATATATATATATATATATATATATATATATATATATATATATATAGAGAGAGAGAGAGAGAGAGAGAGAATTTATTTTCTAAAAATCTGATTGAATAATTTAATTTCAATATTTTAGGATTAAAACATTTTTACCAAATAAAAGAGCGTTGGTGATTGTAAGGTTTGAGTATCTTATCTGCAATAGGATAATATTAATAAGAGAGAGAGTTGAATCGAGAAGCAACAACTTCGAATGTCTCGCGTGGCGTCAAGTTCCGTTGTCCTCCACAGATTCCGACCATGTCTGCAAGCCTCTCAACCTCACCACGTTTTCAAAACCCATGTACAATCGCCCAACAGAGTTGCCAGATTTCAGAACATATTAGTTTGTCAAACTGCCACTCCCAATCCCAAACCCAACTGATTCATCCACTCTCATGGGTACGTTTCAACACCTCTTTTCTGCTTGCTTTCAGTTCTCAGAGTATTACTAGCTCATTTTCTTCAATTTACGCACTTGCTGCCCGAAATTGTGTGTCTGAGCTTGAAATTATATACTGATTCCAACTATCAACCACTCTCTTTTATTTTGTACCAACTTCTCTTGTTCTCTAATTTATTCTGCCGATTTCGCCCTATTCCTTTAGTTCCTTCCAAATTCTTCCTTCTAAGAAAAGTGAAACCAATCAACATTCAATTTTCTACGATTTTCTTTCTAATAAGATTACAAAACTTCATCTGATTTTTATCGTTGACTTAGTACCGATTCTCCATAGGTAGGAGTAATGCAATCTATTTTTTAGGCATGAAATTCAAGAAAACACATATTGCGTTGACAATCAGCTTCTTCTCAACTTTTTCTAAGGCTGCAAACAACTCTGCCATGTTTCTTGAAAAACCCTAAATTCAGAGAAAGCGTGTGGTATTTCGCTGAGGATAATTCAATCTTGTTGTTTTTCAGTCCATTAACTAAGTGAAGCAATTTGTTGATTCTGGTTTAAAAAAAAATGCTTGGACAGATTTATGATAGTGACATCCTTAGTTGGTTAATTGCCTACCCGATAAGGCTTGAACTGATAGGTTTTGAACTTGATCTTCAAAATGAGGATGAAGGGTGTTTGGTATGTCATAGGAATATGAATAGTTGGAAATGAGGTGCATCCTAATGTCATATACATATAAGAGAAAATCAAAGCTGTAGTTTTCTATCTTAATGAATTTTTCCCGTTCTATTCCAAAAAATTAATTTTAAACACATTTATGAACTGGAATAGAATCGATTTTTCTCATTCTCTATTCCAGTGATTGGAAATTTGACCTGTTATTTCTCTGTGTGTAGAAATGACATAATTTAAGAACTCAATGCAAATATAAGCAAATAAGCACCAAATCATCTCTCACCTTTCATTGCTGACTCAATCAGTCAGGCTTCCTTGATCAGTTATTCTTTATCAGGTTTATTTCCACTATCAAAGTCTTGGCCTGCCTTAGAAGCTGGAACGTGTATTGAACTTATGAGCACTGCAAAAATCACCCACTAGCTATGTGTAGGAACTCTATGCTACCCAAAACAAACACTGTTTTCTAATTGGTATCATTGTCTTAGTTCACTCTCTAATATTTAAATTATGTTGAAGATCTTAAATCAGCTTCAATAATATGGTACTTATCTTTACTCACTACTTGTCATTGAGGCCTAGCTCAAGTGGTAAAGGAGGAATGGGTGTACAAGAGGTCCCAAGCTCGAGTCCTTGTAAGAATAAAGTACTACAATAAAGTAATGCAAAATGAATAGATGTTGATGATGCTCATTTTCAACCTGAACTGGTCGGGGCGGCAGGCCGCCGGCCTCGACCAAGACCGGCCATGTGAGCTTGAGGATGCTAGACTCCTGCAGCCTCGAGGATGGCTGCACAAATTCATGGTTCCCTACAAAACCAAGGTGGAAGGAGGGCCTGCGAGGGCTCTCGCCCGCAGCCGCCTCCGATGCCCAAGTCGATTCATTCTCGAGGGAAAAGAGTGAATGCTTAGAATGCTTGTATTCCGCCCACCTTCAAAGGGTGGAGCTGCCTTTGTATTTGTAGTGGATATCGATCCATTTCTCGATCGCGATTCTGTGGCCTTTTCCCATCGAGGGCGTTTCACATACCAAATTTTGATTTAGCAATGATTTAATCAAGAGAGTTCATTTTGGTACAATCCTCATCTTCTTACCAGAGAGTGTCCAACCAATGATCTTTATTGCTTTTTCTTCCCTTTTATAATAGGATTTGATTGACGAGTAGGGATATCTTTTTAAGGAACACTGCCTTCTCGTTATTGGAAGGATATGGGTTGGATCACTGTATGGGCTTCCTTATTTCCAACCGTGTTGGGGCCTAATGAGCCGCCTCTGTTTGCTGCTATGGAGTTGACATGGCGGGCAGTGGCCCCTATCGTTTATCGAGTCGGCGAGAAGGGGTTACTGGTCCACCTCTATACCCCCCATCACGTCTGCACCCTTCAGGTACTGACCATGCGTGGCGGGCCGTAATTGTTCCCGCCGATTGCCATTTCCGTCCATCTCTGATTAGCCCCGGCCGCGCCATTAGCCTGACATTAATAATGACTGGGTTTCACGCCCGCCTCTTTCCGTTTTGACGACTCAGCTTTCGCGATCCGTCTCTCAACCTTCTATTTATTCATGCTTTGCGGCTTCGCTTCCTTCCCCGCCGATCTCCGCTGGGTCCCGGGTTTAATGCGTTTCTTTGCTATATCGCTTGTTTTTGCGATGGGCCCGAATCGCTTCGCTTCCGGCGTGATCCATGCTACCCTCCCGCCGATGTCGACTTCCGATCTAGCTTAGGAAGTCCCCAAATGCTTGATCGTTAATCCCCCGACATGCTCTCAAGGGGCTTCTCCCTTTCCTTCTCGGGTAAAGGCAAAAAGAAAATAAACCCGACCAAATATCCTAAGGGCCTGATTTCAAAGTCGCTCATGCCATGAAAGTGGGACCCAGTAAGGTCGGCCTTCATACTTCTAGCCTATTTCGCTGAACGATACCGCCTCTTCCCGTGTTCGTATATGGTCTCCCGATTTTGACTCGTTATGCTACCTCCGTACCGAATGGCAAGGTTTTTTCGAGGTCGCATTGATAACGCCTCGCTTCCACTGCACCCTTTCATCAAACAAGTTCTTCTCAAAGATTTTCATCTCCGCTCTTCCCAACCGGCCCCTAATGGTCAGCATTTAGTGGGTTTGCCGGTCTTTATCAGGGACTCGCGTTCCTAATGTGGCTTTGCTCCCGCATCTTTAATCCGACGCCACCGCCGAGGGGTTTATTTTATTTCCCTAGACGCCCGGAGCTCCCTTCCTGCGCGGATTTTTAATCTTCCTTCTTCATGCACATGGAAAGTTCATATATTTCTTCTACTGGTCTAAATCGAGTACAACTCTTTAGACAGGAAGACACCTCGGCGCACTTAACGTGAGCTCGATAACCTTCGTGAGTATCAGCCCTTACCTTGGTTTAATTCATCTAAAGCCCAAGGAATACCCGACTCCAGTTTCTTATACTTTTTCGGGGGATGTCTGCCTTGAGCTTAAATGACGAAGATACCGCTGTCGCTCTCGCTTTGACTGAATGCTCTGCTCGTTCCTACGCAGAGTTACATACCTGATATCCCCGCTTCCTCCTGGCCTTAAATCCATAAAATCTTCCGTTTTAGGCCTTCGCCCCTCTTACCTGAGTTTTCTCTTCAGTTCAGCCAGGTCGCTCCTACCCGAGGGGAGATCTTAGCTCATCTGGAAGGGATATCTCGAAAACCTCGGAGTGCAAAGAGGAGGAAAACAGACTCTCCTAAGAGGGATCAGCCAGTCCGCAACAAAGTTCAGAGATTAGAAGCGCCTTCAAGTCCCCTCACCCCAAGGCCCGAGCGGTCCTCGTCTCGGCCGGGTCGAGATCCCCGTCTTTGTCTGCCTCTCTTCCGAGCCCGTCGCAGCAGGCGGGGAACCCGCCGAGGCGCGATCACCGCTGGCTTTGCTCCATAACCATAGGGAACGCTCCTTCGTGACTCGTCAAGCCATCTTCCGGGGAAGGTGGCCGAAGAGGAGAAAGAAAACAAAATCAAGGTTGATGAAGTCAAAGATTCTTTGCTATCTAACGCTGAACTTTTCTGGTGCCGCTTCATCCATCCTCAAATCGATTTCATATCGGGAGAGATCAAAGGAGTTGCCGCTGATGAGGCTTCGCCTCATTTTCGTGGATTTGCTTCCTAAGAAGCTTATAATTATGCTAATCCTCCTGGCCGGGGTTTCAGCATTTAGTTCTAATTGTGGTTATCTGCAGGGTTGCCACTCATTTGAAGGGCTCAGCCGAAAAGCCAAACCGAATGAGAAACATGGGCACTCGAATTTATAAGGCGAAGACTACTTGACTTCGACGACGAGCCGCGACGAAGACGGTCCCGAAGAGTCAGAGACTTACGTCGACCGGGCACACTTCGCTTCGCCGTGGACGGCCAAAGTGTGGGAGGGCGAGGTCCTGAGTAGCTCGACGACCGGCGGAGAGCCAGAGCCCGTGATGAACTTCAAGTTCGCAAGATGATTTGCCGAGGCTCGCGAGGCCGCACCGCCTGCACGAGCTCCAATTGCGCCGTGAGGAAACTCATCCTTTCCCCGGCTAACAACTGGATCTCAGAATGGAGTCATACACACAACGGTGGTTCGACGAATGAGAAAACAACCAAATGGCCTGGGCCGTGAGATTCTGGAGGGCGGTATCGCCGGAGACCGCTCGGCGAGTCTCTTCCGGGCCGGATTTATCAAAGATAACGGCCAGGAGTGTCGCGACATGCATCAATCATTCGCGCGATGATATGGTTGCTCGAGGGACAGGTCAGTTAGGCACCGCGACCAGTCGGTGCTCGCGGGCTGGATGCATTGCTGGGCCAAAGCCGCGCGTACTATCCGATTTCGACTTCGACCTCCCCAAATGATGGAGAGGCAAAGAGGAATCTTTCTACAAACGAATCCCCCGTGAGCCTAGTACTAAGGCCGAGGTCTCCTTCTCATTCTTCTTCTCACCGATACTTACATCCGAGGCTCGCTCGCGAATTTTATTATGCTTTTTTTTTTTTCTTTCTTTTTTTGTCGACTCAGCCTACACCCGTATTAACCTTCTTTAATGGATACTGCCCCGGAATTTTATGTTATTTGCCTCTTCCGAATTGCGCCTTATCCGAGCCGAGGATCATAGAATTCAACAAGATCGTCTTAAACTTTAGATCGTTTTCCGTCCCAACAACAGGGAGCTTCCTGCCATGCGACGGTGGCAGATGTAATTTTACTTGTTTGCCTGTGGCCCTCGCTGTCTGACTATGTGTCAGACTGTCTTTCATTCACGTGTTCTATTTGAGTTTGTCAAGGCTAGGTTGCTACACATGTAGTCGATGTTTGATTATAATGTCGAAAGCTGAGAGTACCTCCAGTCATTGTTTAGTGAATAGTAGCAGGAGCTCCGCCTGTAGTCAAGTACAAGTGGAAGGGTCATGTCCCAGGTACAGCAGGAGTTTCGTCCCGCCCGTGTTGAAGGGAGAGCCACAATGAGATTGCAGAGGTTTCATCCAGCGCCGCAGAAGGGCCTGCCCCGATAGATAAGAGGAGCTCGTCTCGCCCGTGGCCGAGGGAGAGCTCGTCCCGAGCAATAGCAGGAAATTGGCTCGTCATACAAGAGAGCCACAATGCGATTATGAGGACTGGCCTGCTTTGAGCAGCGGGAGAAGGTCGGCCCCGACAGATAGCAGGAAATGCCGTCACGTGTTAGAGGGAGAGCTCGCCCCGATAAGCCAGTGGGAGCCGCCCCGTCAGCTGGAGAGCTCAACGTGGATTAGCAGGGAGGAGCCCGCCTCGTTGGCGACAGCAGGCTGCGCCGTCTCTGTTAGATAAGAGACTGTCGCCAGGCTGGGGCTTAGGAGAGTTCGCCCATAAATAGTAGGAGCTCGTCGCCGCCATGGAGAGCTCGTCAATGTAGATTATAGGAGAGCCCGTCTGCTGAGGCCGCAGAAGGGCTACTGATGTATGCGGAGCTCGCTCATTGCGGTTAAGGGAGAGTCGCCCTGGCGGTTGGCAGCCCGCCGTCTGCGTTAAAGGGAGAGTTTCGCCACAGATTGTAGAGTGGCGGTACTCGTCTGCTGCAGGTGTGCGTGCGCTGCAGCGGCTCGCCCCGACAGATAAGTAGAGCTCGACCGCTCGTGGTCATAAGAGCTCGTCGCGAGATTTCAGAGCAGTGAGCCCGTCCCGTTCGGGCGCCGTAGCGGCTCCGTCCCGACAAATAAGCAGGAAATGGCCCTCGCCCGCTGCAAGGGAGAGTCCCTGATAAACATGAGTTTGCCCGGCCAGGCCAAGGGGAGAGCTCACAATGAGATTCATTGAGGAGCCTCACCGCTGAGGGGTGATAGTGCAGCTGGCCCCATGTATGTAGGAGCTCGCTCGTCAGGTTGGCGGGAGAGCTCGATAGCCAGTAGGAGCTTCATCTCGCCTCGTGTCAAGGGAGAGCTCGCTAATGTGTGATTCGCAGGGGAGGAGCCCGCTCGCTTGAGTGTAATGAGAAGGCTCATTCGACAGCATAGCAGAGCCTCTCCCATCACTCTGTGTCAAGGGAGCTCGTCCCGATAGCCAGTGCAGCAGTCAGCCTGGTTAGCTGGGAGAGCTCACGATTTGCAGGGAGGGTTCATCCGTTCGAGGTACGCAGGAAGGGTCACACCCCGATAAAGATAGTGTGTGAGCTCGTCCGTCGTGTCAAGGGAGCTCTAGCGAGATTATAGGGAGAGTCGGCTCGCTTGGTAGCGAGAGCGGGCCCCTGCCGCTTCCCGACAGCGCAGGAGCTCGCCCTCGCTCGCGGCCGGGGCGGAGAGCTCGCCCCGATAAATTGTGGAGCTGGCTCGCCTCGTAGTCATGGGAGAGCTCGTCAATGTGATTCACAGGGAGGAGCCCGTCTGTTTGAGGTGCAGAGAAGGGGCTCGCCTGAGCAGATAAAGAGAGCCACCGTCATGCCAAGTGGGGAGAGCTCGCCCGACAACGCAGGAGCTCGTCTCGCCCGTGCTGAAGCGGGAGAGCTCGCCGCTGAGATTTAGTGGAGGAGCCTGGTCTCGTCGAGGTACGAGAAGGGCCTGCCCCGAGGATAGCAGGTTTCGTCGCCTCGTGCCGGGGCGTGGGAGAGCTCGCCAATGAGATTGCAGTGATAGCCTCGCCTCGTCCGAGGCGCCGTAGAAGGCTCGCCCCGACATGCTAGGAGCTCGTCACCAGGTCGGGCGGGAGAGCTGGCCTCCGAGCATAGTGGTGAGCTCGTCACTGCGGCCGGGCGGGAGAGCTCGCTGCTGAGATTAGAGGAGCCCGCTCGCTTCGGGCGCACGTAGTAGCTCGCCCCGAGCAGGATAGTGGCAGCTCGGCTCGCTCGTGGCCGGGCGGGAGAGCTCGCTACCGAGATTTCGCGGGAGGAGCCCGCCTCGCTTCTGAGGTACGTAGAAGGGCTCGCCCCGAGCAGATAGTAGGTTTCGCCTGGCTTCGTAAGCCAAGGGAGCTTCGCTGCTGAGATTCGTAGGAGGAGCCGTCGTTTGGTGTACGTGAAGCGGCTTCGCCCGACAGATGCAGGAGCCTGGTCCGCCCTGGGTACGAAGGGAGAGCTCGTCCCGATAAATGGGCAGGAGCCTGGTCGCCCGCGTCGGGGCGAGAGTCACACAATGCCACTGCAGGAGAGCCCGCCTGCTTGAGGGCGTAAGGGCTCACCTGATAGATAGTAGAGCTCAAGCCACCAAGCAAGGGAGAGCCTGCCCCGATAAATAGTAGGAGCTCGTCCCGTGGCGAAGGGAGAGCTCGCCATGATTTTTGTGGGAGGAGCCCAGCCTGCTGGTGTACGAAGCGCTCTACCGCGATAGAGAGCCGTCGCTCAGGCCGCGAGGCTTCGCTCGTCAGGTTGCTGGAGAGCTCCGCCCCACAATAAGAACTCGGGCCTCGTCGTGTCGCGGAGAGCGGCTGCTGAGATTTGTAGGAGTGGAGCCTGGGCTCACAGGTACAGAAAGGGCTCGGCCTGACAGAGCAGTAGGAGCTTCGCCCCGCCTCGTGCTGGCGGAGTTTGCTACAGATTTTACAGGGAGGAGTCGCCTGGCTTGAGCCGTGAAGGGCTCGCCCCGATAGATAGGAGCTCGCCTCGCCTGTGGCCGGGCGGAGAGCTCGCAGATTTTGCAGGAGGAGCCCGCCTGCTTCAGGCGCGCAGGCTACGCCGCCCCGATGCATGCTATGAGCCACCGCTCGTGGCCAAGGGAGAGCTTGCCATCGTGATTTCAGGAGGAGCCCGTCTCGTTCGGCATGCAGGCCGCTCGTCCCGACAGATAAGCAGGAGCCTCGGTCCCGCCTCGCTGGGCGGAGAGCTGCTTCTGAGCACAGAGGAGCTCGCCTCGGGCCGGTGGCTGCGGAGAGCCTTCGGCGTGATTTCAGTAGGAGGTTCTCGTCTGGGTTCGAGGTACGTAGAAGGGCTCGCCCCGGAGCAATAAGTAGAGCTCAGCCTCGCCTCGGCCGCGGGAGAGCCTGCCCCGGAGCAATACTGGGAGCTCGCCTCGCCCAGGCTAGCGGAGAGCTCGCCAATGTGATTATAGGGAGTGGAGCCCGCTCTGCTTGGAGGTAGCGCAGAAGGGCTCAGCCCCGATAGATGCGAGGGAGCTCGTCTCCCGCCTGTGCTGGGCATGGAGCTCGCCTTGATAAATAGTAGGAGCTCGTCTCGCTCGAGGCCGGGGCGGGAGAGCTTGCCACCGATTTCCGCAGGAGGAGCCCGCCTGCTTCAGGTACTGCAGGCGGCTCGCCCCGGACGATAGCAGGTTCGCCTCGCCTGCGGTCAAGGGAGGAGCTCGCCTTGATAGCCAGTGTGAGCTCGCTCGCCCGCGCCAACCCGAGCCTGGCCAACGATTTCAGTGAGCCCGCCTGGCTTGCGTACAGAGGCGGCTCGCCCCGAGCATGGGCAGTGAGCCGCTCGCCAAAGGCTGGGCGGGAGAGCTCGCCCCATAAATAGTAAGGAGCTCACCGCCCGTGTTGGAAGCGGAGAGCTCTGCCAATGTGATTTGGCTGGAGTGAGCCCCGCCTGCTTGAGGCGGTATAAGGGCCTACCCCCGACAGATAAGAGCTCGCCCGCCCGCTGGCAGAGCTCACCCCGATAGCCAACAGTGAGCTCTCGTCCGCCCGTGGCCGCGGGCAGCCTGCCGAGATTCAGGAGTGGAGCCCGCCCGCTGGAGGCGCAGAAGGGCTCGCCCCGATAGATAGTAGAAGCTCAGTTCGCTCGTGTCGGGCGAGAGCTCGCCCCGAGCAATGGGAGAGTTTCCGTCGCTCGTGTTTCGGGAAGGGAGAGTCACAATGTGATTGTAGGGAGGAGCCCGTCTCGCTTCGAGGTACGTAGAAGGGGCTCGCCCCGACAGCGATAGTGAGGAGCTCACCCGCCTGTGGTTGGGCGGAGAGCTCGCCTGATAATAAGTAGGAGCCTGGGCTCGCTCGTGTCAGCGGAGAGCCTGCCACGTGATTCGCAGTGGCGGGCTCGTCTGCTGAGGTACAGAGAAGGGCTCGCCCCGATAGATGGTAGGGAGCTCGCTCGCCCGTGCTTCAAGGGGAGAGCTCGCCCGACAATGCAGGTTTCGTCCGGGTCGTGTCGGGCGGGAGCTCAATGTGATTGCAGAGGAGCCCGCCTCGCTTCGAGGTACGTTAGCGGGCTCAAGGCCCCGACAGATAGTGTGAGCTCAGCTCCGCCTCGTGGCCAAGGGAGAGCTCGCCCGGAGAATGCAGAGGAAACCGCTCGCCCGTGCTGGGCGGAGCTCGCCACGATGGCAGTGGGCGAGCCTGCCTGCTTCGAGGCTGCAGTGCGGCTCGCCCCGCAGATAGTAGGAGCTCGTCGCTCGTGTCGCGGGAGAGCTCGCCCGATAGCGCCAGTGGGAGCCACCAGCCAGGGCCAAGTGGGAGAGCCTGCCGCAGATTTGTGGGAGGAGCCCGCTCGCTTGAGGCGTAGAAGGGCTTGTCCTGACAGATAGTAGGAGCTCGTCTGCCATGTTTTGAAGGGAGAGCTCATCCTGATAAGCCAGTGTGAGCCTCGTCAGCTCGTGTCGCGGGAGAGCTCGGCCAATGTGATTCGCAGGAGGAGCCCGGTCTGCTTCGAGGTACAGAAGGGCTCGGCCTGGAGCAGGATAGTAGAGCTCGTCCGCCTGTATGTCGGGCGGGTGAGCCCCTGGCTGCTGAGAGATTTTGTAGGGAGGAGCCGCCCGTCAGGGTGGGCCAGAAGGGCTCGCCCCGACAGATAGCAGAGCTCGCCCGCTCGTGCTGGAAGCGGAGAGCTCGTCACGTGATTTCGCAGGGAGGAGCCCGTCCAAGCCGAGGTACGTAGAAGGGCCTGCCCCGACAGATAGTAGGAGCCTGCCTCATCTCGTGGCCGGGCGGGAGAGCTCGCCTGACAGTCAGTAGGAGCCCCGTCTGCCGTGTTGAAGCCGGAGCTCACAATGTGATTCGTGTGAGGGTTCTGCCCGGTTCGGGAGGCAATGCAGGCGGCTTCGCCCCGATAATAGTGGAGCTCAATACCGTCAAGTGGAGCCGCCCCGACACACAGAGCTCGTCTCGCCCAGGCAGCGGGGAGCTCAATGTGGGATTTGCGCAGGAGGAGCCCGTCCGCTTCAGGTACGCAGAAGGGCTCGCCCCGATGATGCAGGAAACAGTCGCCTGTGGTTAAGTAGAGCTCGCCTTGATAGTCAGTGAGGGAGCTCTGGGTTCCGCCTGAAGCCAAGGGGGAGCCTGGCCAATGTGGATTACAGGAGGAGCCTGCCTGCTGGCGGCCGCAGGGAAGGGCCTGCCCATGAGATGCGGAGCCGCCTCGTCTCGTGGCCAAGGGAGAGCTCGTCCCGGGAGAACGTGAGGAGCTCGTCGCCGTGTCAAGGGAGAGCTCACAATGAGATTCAGGAGGAGCCCGCCTGGCTTGGCGCACGGGTAGAAGCGGTCGCTCGATACGTAGAGCTCGCCTCGTCTCGTGCTGAAGGGAGAGTCTGGCCTCGATAAAATGCGAGGGAGCTCGTCCCGCCCGTGCTGGAAGCGGAGAGCTCAAGCCACCGTGATTTGCTGGGGAGGAGCCCGTCCGTTTAAGGTACGTAGAAGGGTTTATCCTGGCAGACAGTAGGAGCTCGTCCGCCCAGGCCGGGGCGGAGAGCTCGCTCCCGCAGCCGCGAGAGCCTGCCTCGTCAGCCGGCGGAGAGCTAAGGCGAGCCGTAGGGAGGAGCCCGCCCCGCTTCGGTGCGGCTGCAGAAGGCTCGCCCTGAGCAGGGATAGTGTGGGCTCGTCTCGCCCGTGCTGAAGTGGTGAGCCGCCCCGATAAATAGTAGGAGCTCGTCGCCTGGAAGGAAGGGAGAGCTCGCCAATGTGATTTGCAGTGGAGCGAGCCCGGCCCGTTGAGGTACAGAGAAGGGCTCGCCCCGATAGAGCAGTAGGAGTTCGTCGGGCTCGTGTTGAAGCGGGAGAGAGCTTGTCCCGATAAACAGATCTGGCCCGCCCGTGGCCGGGGCGGGAGAGCCTGCCAATGTGATTGCAGGAGGAGCCTGCCTCGCTTCGCGCGCCGCAGAAGGGCCTGGCTCTCGATGCGATAGTAGGAGCTCGCCCGCTCTCGCGGCCAAGGGAGCTCGCCCGACAAGGCAGAGAAGTATCGGCCCGCTGCGGTCAAGGGAGAGCTTGCCAATGTGGATTTGCGTGGGAGGGCCCGCCTGCTTCGAGGTACGTAGAAGGGCTTTGCTCCGACAGATAAGAGAGCCTGCCTCGCCAAGCAGCCAATGAGAGTCGCCCGAGCAGCCAGTGTGAGCTCGCCTCGCCTCAGGTTGGGGCGGTGGGAGAGCTCGCCAATGATTTGCAGGGAGGAGCCCGTCTCGTTCGAGGCCAGAAGGCTCGCCCCGAGCAGATGGCAGGAAATTGCCCGTCGTTGCGAAGTGGGAGAGCTCTGCCCCGAGCAATAGTGAGTCGCCCTCCTCGTGTTGGAAGCGAGAGCTCGTCGCGGAGATTCGTAGGGAGGAGCCTGGTCTGCTTGGAGGCTGTGAGAAGTGGCCTGCCCCGACATAGTAGGAGCTCGTCGCCAGGTGTCAAGGGTAGCTCGCCCCGACAACAGTGGCCCTCGTCGTCGTGCCGCTGGGGAGAGCCTGGCCAATGTGGGATTCGGGTAGGAGGAGCCCGCTCGCTGGTGCGCCAGGCGCTCGCCCGACAGATAGTAGGAGCTCACCGTCAGGCCGGGCGGGAGAGCTCCCGCAGTGAGCACCGCTTACGGCACGCTGCCGGCGCACCGCAGGAAGGGACCGTTGTGAGAATCCATCTTGGGGAGAGACGTCATATTAGAAGCGCGCACAGAGGAGCCGCTTTCGTGTCCTTCGCGCTTATCGGAAGGTGCGAACCGCTTTTATCGTCAGGATCGATGGGGAATTTGAACGGTTGTATGCTCTTCTGCGTGCTTTCTCCGTAAATAGGGTTCGTTGCCTCCGTACCTCACTTTGAAGATTTCGTTTCATACCGAAGTGACAGTTTGTAGAAGATGGATGCTTCAATGCTTACCATTTTCGTTTGTCTCACGCCTGGATCCGCTTCACTCCTCCGAGTCGGAGCTGCGGTTTTTCCCACTTCCCTTGCGGAGTTATGTTATTCCCCAGCTTTCGCTGTGGAATGCGCTCTTATGGGCAGGATGGTGCATCCTTTGCACCTCACTCCTCGCTCTCTTTTCTTCCTTCCTTTCTCTCCGCTATACCTCCCTTTCCCTTTCTTTTCTTCTTTCTATCTCCACGCTTCTCATCTCGCTCTTCTTCTCTCTCTCTCCTCTGTCCCCATCCTTTCTCCTTCTCCTCCTTCGCTCTCTTTTCATATGTCTTTCCTTGTCTCCCCTTCCCTTTTTTTTTTTTTCCTTTCAGGGTATCGCTTGTACCGAGTATCGAGGGAATTGTCAGACTGATGCTTTTTTATGATGTAATCAGACACCATTGATCAGATCCAACCATGACTTTTGAAATAAAGATACTTTTATTTTTATGAGTTTTTCCATTGTATATATATATATATATATATATTTTTTTTTTTTTTTTTTTTTTTCGATGCCTTTACATGCCCGAATCAAGCTGAGACATCCGAATAAACAACCAAGCCCTTGTCACCTAGGAATCATAAGGCCTATCAACCGAGGTCACCGATAAAGCGCTAAGATGCCTCGCAGATTCCATGCATGCCGTAAGATTTTTCTCTTCCTCTCGCTTCTCGAGCTCATAATCGCTCGGCCTGTCACCCGAGATATAAAGACGAGATATAATATAAGGGCCCTCGGTGGGGCCTAGCTATGTCTTTAGTTTTCCTTGCGGGCGTGGCTTTGGGCAAATCCCAGACACATAACCTGGGCGACTCTCTTGTTGTAGTACTAGCGGTCTTCCTTTGGTATTCCTCTGTCTGGCTGGTGAACACACTCACGCTTTTCGTCGAAGCTCTAAGTTAGGAGCCAGGGGCCTCATCGTTTGTTCCTTCGAGGCTAGCTCGACCTCAGGAGAACTTCTCCTAACCCGGTATTGCTTGTGCCCAGTGAGACGAATGGAGTCTTACGGGTTGCGGACTCTGTGTGATCTATGGGCCCATAGTAGCCGGGTGTCGTGACTCCCTTGGATCTTCCCGGCAGTTTCGAGGCGGCCTTGGGGTTCGACGGTGACTTGACTTGCCATTTGATTGTGGGTGAAATTTGGCGGCAGATAGTAATTTTTAATCCAGGAGCTCGGCACAAAGTCCACGAATTTTGCGTTATCAAAGCATTTCCGTTATGTCTGAGACCGAGATCTCGGGATGCAATCTGCGTATATTCGCTCGCCATACGAAGTTGCGTATCTTCTGCTCTGTGATTGTGGCTAAGGGCTCGACCTCAGCCCACTTGGTGAAATAATCTGCATGGCGATTATAGAATTTACATTGGCCTTTACTTGATGGGCGAGACTGATATGTCGACCCCCGTCTTTGGAAGGGCGAGTACGGTGATTGATGTCGGAGGTTAAGCGGGAGCGTGATATTTTAGCGTGTTCTGGCGGATTACGCATCTTTGACAGGTTAGTTTGCATCTTTGAAGCATTGCGGGCGATAGTATCACCTCAAAACTTTCGGCGATGTTCGAGGCTTTCAGATATGGTTCCGCATATGCCTTCGTGCACTTCTCTTATGCGACGTCGGTGTCTTCTCTGCGATGCATTTTAGGAAAGGTGTAGAAGAATCTCGTTTAACCAGAGGCTGCGGGTGGTAAACACGGATGATCTCCCACTCTTATCTTAATTAGCTTCCTTTGGGTTGTATGCAGTAAGGTTAAATCATTAATATAATCCCGAATAGGGTCCATCGGTTTGAGTACGGACCTGCTGAAGGCGGTATTATCGCGTGGGGTCAATGGAGGCTGCGAGGTATTCGACGGGCGTTGATTCCCCGATGTCTTCTGCTTGAGGCGGGTAGCCCGGTTTTGCAGCGTCGTACGGCAATTCTCGGGTCTGGGACGTACTTGATCTGAAGCGTACAAACTTTTTAATAAATCACGGACTTTGCGAAGATATAGAATCATCTTCTCGCCTTTGGCCCTCATTATGTGTCTTCTATCTGTCGACCACCGGTTAGGAGTCGTATGGACCTCTAGGTCGACCTCTAATGAATGAAGCGTAAAGGAGGCACACTGTACGGCCTCGTATTCGGCCTCGTTATTTGGAGGCGTGGAACCCAAACACAGCGCATACTCAATGTCACCCTACGGTGAGGTCGGGATTAAGCACAGCTCCGGCTTATTGCGCATTTGAGGGCTCCATCCACGGGAGAGAACTGTATGGGAGGTCGTCGTGATTGGGTGGAGCTCGTGAGCTCTGGCCCGAATTCCATGGCGAAATCGCTGGATCGTCCTTTATGAAACTGTTTTTGGCTGTGCGGATGCGGTCGCTCGACTCTATGGCCCATTTCATGACCTCCCGAGACCTCAGTTTATGTAACACACCTTCATGGGGTGTCGGTCGGGACTTCTATGGTGTGAGCACGGAAATAGGGCGAGAATCTCCATTTCTGCAGTCTGAGCTAGTATTAACTTTTCCATTTCGGATACCTCTCCTCGGCTCCCCTCGGGGCTCATTTGCGATAGTAGGCCGGGTCTTGTGCAGCTCTTTGACTCAGCGACCAGCGCTAGTTGAAAAATCGTCTGTCGAATCTGATGTGAGGAGCTCTCTTCTATCGGGCTCACTAGAATGGGTGGCGAGCTCGAGTATGTTTCAAGGTTCTGACGCTTCTTCACATTTCTCATCCCATTTGAAGGCTTTTCTTCAAAACTTGGAAGAAAGGTTGGCGTTGTCGCTGCCTGGACACGAATCGACTTAGGCTGCGATCCTTCACATTGTCGTTGTACTTCCTTTATCCCAGATGGTGATGGCATGTCAGCAATCACTTTTATTTTATCAGGATTTGCTTCAATTCCACACATGGTTGACTATGAAGCCAATTTTCGTACGACAGCGAGAAGAGCTGTTAACCGGATTGACCCCGTATTATAATCGGGATCTGGGAGCGTCTCGGAGAGGTGGCGATGTGAATCTGGTACGTAGCGGACTTTACCCGACATGTCGATCTATGGCATACTTCCATCGTTGTACCTATCACATTTACGAAACATAGGTTCACTAACCTTTGGTGGAGTACCCACGCATTCTTGAGCTAAATGGCATTGCAGATAACGATGGGTCACGTGCGGTGGCGAATGGCGTCTTCTCACAGTCGCTTTGGGGTCCATGCTATCTGGTTATAGCAGGAGAAGCATCCATGAAGCTAAGGAGCTCATAGCTGCAGCGTGGCATCTACGATAAGGGTGATCTGGGTAGGAAAATTTGCATGCTGGGCATACTTTGTTTATCTCCGGTGAAATCAATCTGACCATCCATTTGCCAATTAGCTTTCTTGTGAGCGCACAACATTGGCCAACCACTGCAGGTATTCTACCTCACTGAGTACTTTGCTTGGAGGGCTTGCGACCTCTTGATTGATGACCTTTTGTCTCTGCAGTGCGAAACCTGCGTTTTTATACTTAGAAGCGAGAGAGTTTGGGTTGGTGTTCGATTTATGAGTGATGATGTGGGGTCGATGCCACTCATGTCGACTGCTTCCATGCGAAGATAATACTGATACGTCTTAAGAGCGTGTGAGGAAGGCCTTTGAGGCCTTACGCTAATTGGAAGTAGATATAGGCAAGATGCTGCAGATTGATCATCCAATGTTATTAGTTCGACTCTTCACGAGGGCTGGCCAGTGAACACTTCATCGCGTATCAAAGCTCACCCATGCTCACATTGTCATTAGTTTTTTGTTTCATGGGGCGGTGTAACATTCTCGTGCCACTCGTGATCTCTCATTAGATCGATAACGTTTTTGCTTTGTCGGGAATTTGGTTACGGATGGTATCTTGAGGGGATGGCTTTAATACGCGTTGAGAGGAACATGACTCAACATGTTATAAGTTGGCCGGGGAAGTGACTATGAGAACGCTGGCGCCAAGTCGTTGCAGTAAGGGGCTCCCCGAGGTTAGTACAGGTTGGATCGATCGATGGTAACACCTTTCACTCCACGAAACCCGGAATGAGTGTTGACGGGGTTCTGCTTCTCCCGCTTCCAATTCCCATTTTGTCGAGAGGTCGATGAAAAAATGATGTCGTAGAGGCTCAAAGTTGTCACCCAGGACCGTGGATAGATTGTATTTGCCACGGTGCGCGGATTACCGATTGGGTGCGTCATGGGGGTGGCGACACCTTCAAGTCGAGTCGGAGAATGTGATGGCGATTGTCGACTCGCGACATTTAGATCTTGTTGCTTACTTCCCCACATGTGCAGATCTTATCTTTATAACAGTGAGCATAGGCCAGAAACTAGTTCCTCTCCTCGTAATCCTTTTTGATATCCGCGTCGTTTCCCCGAGGGTTCAGCGATCTTTGGGTGAGTCGTCTGACGAATTGGTGAAAGTCGTGGCTGGGACACAGTTACAGTTAGATGCAGCCTTGAGCTTGATTCTGAGGAGATATAAAGCCTTAGATCGGCGGCTTTATCGGTCTCTATCTCTCTTCTCAGCGTATCACAGTTATCAGGTGCGATGCCCGTAGTCCACGTGGAACTCCGGTGCTGGGTGTTATCTCACGGTAGGCGGGATTTGACTTCATACGCGGCCGTCTTAGGAGCGCTGTTGGTGCTTCATGTAGAACTTGCGACGGAAATTTGTGGGGGTGAAGCGATGAGTAAGTGGTGTCTTCGAGTGTGACCGGGTGTGACGAGACGATGATCCTAGATTCCCTCGCCTTTTGAGGGGATGAAATCCTGCCTCTGCCCAGAGTTTCCTCACATTAGCCTTGCCTCTTGGGGCTCCGTCCCCGTCGCTTCTCTGTTGTCTTTTTGTCCTTGCTGACGGAGAACCTCCTTCTTTGAGCATGGTGAAATCTCTCTGTTTATGTATTTTTAAACTGGCGAGAACCACCAAATGTATTGGCAGGGTTCTTTGAGATAGAGAACATCGGGTCTTTTGGATTTTACTCGGCCCGCGAGTGAAGGGCGTGACGGTGAACTTTTAGTCAAATGCATCTATCTTCGAGGTTCGGCATTAAGGTTGCCGTATGACTTTAAATTTTCCTGTAATTTTGTTTGATGGTTAACGAGATGGTAGCTTGGCTTCTGTATGTCCTCGCCAGATGAAGTGGAGCGAGCCTTGATTGATAACTCTGCGAATGAAGAAATCGTTGAAGAGGGGATTCTGGTGAACCAGGCCATAGCGGGCCTTTTAAGAGTGGTGGCGACGCCTGCCGGGCGGTGGGCCCGAGTGCAGCTCATCGATTCTTATAGGTATTGAGATAGTCCTATTGGATCGCAGCGCCATGAGCACTTTCTACTTGAAGGCATCTGAATTTGTGGGGCCGGTGTTAGCACCTCGGGGGTGAAAGAGTGGTCTGTTTGTTGCACCAGGTATCCATAATTATGCAGGGTGCGCCCTTTAACTACCTCCTTCACATGGCTGAGCTCTTGTTGGAGGTCCTTGAACCTTTGCTCCCATGTGCTCTGCGGTGATCGGTGAGGGATATTTGTGGTTCTACGTTCTCATGCGTCCTCATTACTGCTCGGTTCTCTTCCCTAGGGCTCAGTTGTGGCCGTGCCCCCTAAGCTTGACTAGGTCCGCCTGCAGCCGATTATTTCGGGGAATACCACCCGCCGTGTTGTCCCTACGTGTAGAGGACCATTGTGGCCTTCGCAGTGCCGCTCTTCTCGGGGTGTTGTATTTTTATGCAGTGAGTTGTTACATCTCTGTCAGCGGTTGGCGGCGGAGGCTACCGTTTGTGTTGGCTGGATCAGCCTGGCATTTGGGCGGCTTTATTATCACATCAAGTGGTCACGGCATCAGCCTTAGGATTAGCGTTGCTCGCCTTCGTGTTCTAGTTGATACCATCGATGGCCAATCGGTTATGTTTGTGTAAACGATCGTTCCCACGGGCGGCGTAATGATGATGCCTTGTTTTCCAAAGGGAAGGCGGGGCAGGCGTGTGAGGAGTGATTGGGCTGACCAAGGCCGCGGACGGGTGGAGAGTGGAGGATGCTAAGGCAGCGGGTATGCTGAGGATGTTTGCAATGTGGGCACAACGGGTTCCTGTGAACCAAGGTGGAAGGAGGGTCGGCGGCATGGCAGTAGCTCAGATGCTAAGTGAGTCGTCCTTGAGGAAAGAGTGAATGCTTAGATGCTTAGTATTCGCTGCCTTTCGGTGGTGGAGCGGCACTTGTATTTGTAGTGGATATTGATCGCTTTGGGCTTGATGATTCGAGGTCTTTCCCATTGGAGGGTATGTTTCCTTACATAGTCAGCCTTAGATTTAGCAATGGATTAATCAAAGGGAGTTCATTTGAGCCTGTCATAAATTCTTTATTGGAAGTGTTCAATGATGATCTTTATTGCTTTTCTTCGGCTTTATAATAGGATTTGAGATTGGGCCCGAGTAGGATATCTTTTAAGGAACATTCGTATGTACATTATTGGAAGGATATGGGTTGATGACCGTGTATGGTACCTTATTTTTCCAAATCCGTGTTTGGGCTAATGGCTAAGACCTACGTTTGGGTTGCTATGGAAGGACATGGGCGGGGCAAGGCCCCCATTGCTCTATCGAGCTGGCGAGTGGGTTACTTGGTCCAATTCTATACCCCCATCAGATGTCAACAAAAAAATGAAGAAAAAATCTTTACTGACTGCTCAATAACAGCTTTAAGCTTACCATACTCTCAATCTTATATGGCACTTCATTTTATATCTGATTGCTAATGTCATGGTTTTTATCAACTTTTATGTGGGCATGTTTAATTAGGTAATTTATTTCTCTATTTCATGTATAAATCTGTCTCCAGTAAACTTGTACCCTACTATCTGCATCTTGCAGGAAAAACAACTTATTGGGCCTGGTATAATGGTGGTAGCATCACCCAGGATGCAAGTTCCCCCACAGATGCTGGTCTTGCTGAATTTCCAAGCAAAGATATCAATAGGAGGATAGCGGTTGTTTCTTCTCTTGCTGCAGTGGGCCTCTTCTTATCCAAAAGACTAGATTTTGGTGTTTCTTTGAAGGACCTTTCTGCAACAGCTTTACCCTATGAAGAGGTTTGACTAATTCATTATACACTCTTGTAACAAAGTATTAGCTTTGCTTGGTATTATATGAGGTATGGATGCTAGTTCTGGGATGAGCACATTTGAGGGTTGGGTGAAAATTAAATTATCCTTGATCCTTTGAATGCAAAAGCACATCCTTTTTTTAGAAGAAAAATATGTGCTAGTTGATTTTTCTTTGGACAGATTTTGACAAAACTGTTCATTCCCAATCCTGACTACCCTACTCTACTGTGTTTTTTTATCCATAAAGAAAATTAAGTAGCTCTGAATGTTTTCTATAATTTTCAAAATTTACTACTCACGTAGATAAGGTCCCTATTTTCCAGGCTTCACATGTAATAATTTATTCCATTTTGGTTGAGTCGTTTCCCTAAATAGTAAATATGTTGTCTTGTGTGTTTTATTAGGCTCTATCGAATGGGAAACCCACTGTTGTGGAGTTCTATGCAGATTGGTGTGAAGTATGTCGTGAATTAGCTCCTGACATTTACAAAGTTGAGCAGCAGTACAGGTAATGTTCTTTGAATTCTTAGATTCCAAAGTTATGTTCTTCACTATAAAAAAAATAAAATAAAAAAGTTGAGGGGGTAATAGCCGTTTGAGCCCTTGGCTAGAAAATACATTATCTTTTCCTTGACTTAGAACTAATGAAACGGCTCTGCTTGTTTTATAAGTTTTTTTTTTCTTTTACTTATGATGATTACCATCTTTTTAGGGAGCGCGTGAATTTTGTTATGTTGAATGGACAACACAAAATGGGAACAAGAGCTAGATGAGTTTAGTGTGGAGGTATCCCATTTGCATTCCTGGACAAAGATGAGAATGAGGAGGGTAATGTTGTTGGCAGGCTTCCAACACAGTATTTTCAGGAGAATGTGGACGCCCTCGCCCGTGGGGAGGCATCCATTCCTCATGCCCGTGTTGTGGGACAATTTTCAAGTACTGAATCCAGAAAGGTGCACCGAGTTGCTGATCCAAGAAGTCATGGTTAGGGCTTATATATGTTACCTTACGTCTTGGAATCAAGCTGTCAAACTTTACCTGGAAAAAAGGTTAAGGAATACAACAATATTCAAGGTTGGAAGCATATCTGCCTTCTCATGACATTGTGCAACTCCTTGCTTAAAATAATCCAACGTTGTTTCTGGAATCATAGGAAATGTCATTTTGATTTGTTTCTTGAACAAGAGAGAGTTCTTTAATTTAAAGAGAAATTGCTTAGAAATTTCAACTCTTCTCGTTATTGTTTATCATGCATTTAGTATGAATTGATTTAGATTTAGACGGATGAACTGATTTAAACCATATTACAACTCTTGTGTAAAGTCACTGTACACTAAATTTGTTATGGTCTCATAATAATAACAAAACAATAAAATAAAAATAGTAATGTGAAAGATATTTTTATTAAAATTGACTATTGAATGGCACATCTTTGCGATAATATTCTTGTATAAAATTATTTTCCTCTAATTCTTCTACATTAATCACAATTTTGAAGACAACAATGATGAAGATGTTTGATTGATTTAAGAGATCAATCGAAAGTCATAAGTGGCTTATTCACAAATAAACTCGATGAAATGTGGAGATTGGACGTGTAGGTGAAGGTATTTTCTTTATTTAATAACGTCAATCGATGAGATATTCTAAAAGGAGGGACATTAATGGTTAAGATATTTTAAGCAAAGAAAGATATTCGATGATTTTTCTTGGAAATTATCAATATCATATCATGGCAGCCAGTCTTGCCGTTACATGGCCAATTATGCATTTATATTTATAATATGAAAGAACTCTGGAATTGAGAATGGCTTTCAATAAAACGTTTGTATACCATGTTTTGGTTGATGTAATGTATTGAGGTAAGTATAGGATTAGAACATAATTGCTACTAACTCACAATATCTTGTGCACTTACATTTGTAACTGTGAATCTCATATTCAGTAATGTAAAAAATATTTCCACTGTTTCTGGAGGAGTCCTACCAAAATTTTCATCTGAAAAAAAGTTTGCCTGACACTTGCATATCTTAAGTTATTAAATGTTAGTTCTTACATAACTTTTTAGTAACTTTGCACCAAGAGAAGGGGTTAATTTCCAACAAAAAGAACGTTCAGGTTTTCCATGTGACTAAATCAAAATTACGCATCACACTTCGTTTCAAATCTTACATGAACGAAGGAAAGATGCAGATAGCACGTCCTACTTGTTCATATTCTACTTTATACATGGAGCAAATTGTTCTGCACTTTCCTTTGCTTGAGATATCCTATTCCTTTACCTTGGAGAGACTTCCGACTTGGCAGTTTTTTTTAGAAAGAATTCGAAAGAGAGAATATTATGCATACAAGGTGATGCCTCTACAGATGATATAAAACTATTAACCACCAAAAGAACAGATAGTGAGTGTCAATGAACTACATTACCTAACAAGCTGTTTGTTGAAGGTGAGCTCATTCCTCCAACCAAGGATCATGCACAGAAACAGGGAGCTATCTTTATCCCTTCCATTGAAGGCATACAATCAGTGGTGGGCCTATTTGGAACAATCAATCTCCGACTCCCTATCACTGCCTTCCTAACAGACATACAGCTCAGTGACTTCTCACTTCCATTAAATGGTGATGAACAAGCAGATGCCACTGATGATGATGCTGCACATGTATTATCCTCCATTGGAGCCCATGCACTGAGCCTCACATGCTCTAGCTCATCCGCGACCTCCATCATCGAAGGCCTCATGTCCCTATGAAAAGCAAGGCATCTAAATGCTAGCTCGGCCACCTTGTGAATAGAGCAGAGTGTCCAAGCATCCCTCTGTGGTTCAAGGAATGGATCTATTATTTCATCTAGAAAGCCCCTCCCGATCCTGTCAATGGCAAGTGCAGCCAAATTTACCTCACTGTATGGTCGAGAGAAATCAACCACTTTCATTGCACTTATAGTCTCTGCAAGGCCACTCCTAAACTGTAAACATCACTTTTATCCGAGAGATGGAAGTTCTGATGATACTGTGGATCAAGGTAGCCTGGAGTCCCTTGTGGGGCTGTTGAGATATGGGATATTTCAGTCATGCCAAGTCTAGAAAGACCAAAATCTGCTACCTTTGAGTTGAAGTTGTCATCCAGAAGTATATTACTGGTTTTATGTCTCTGTGGAAAGGTGGGAGTAATGGCTGAGTGGAGATGAAGCGTATGCATGAGCTGTTTCTGTGGCAATATTGAGCCTTGTTGTCCATGGAAGGCCTTTGCCTCTCTCTCTTTGTAGGTGCTGAGATAGAGTTCCATTGGGCATAAATTCATATACAAGGATCTGTTCACCCTTCTCTATACAACAACCTAATAGGCGCACTAGATTTGGATGGTTCACCGAAGAGAGCAGCTTGATTTCATTCATGACTTGCTCAATGCTGTCAGTATCACGATTTCTGATCTTTTTAATGGCAACCCATTCATCGTTATGGAGCTTTCCAGCAAAAACTGTGCCATACGCCCCAGTTCCAAGTCTTTGTTTCTCGGAGAAGCCATTGGTAGCCCTTTCAACTTCTTTGTAGGGATAGAGAGGAACACTGGAGTTGCCTGCAGCTTCACATATAAGGCGTTTTTCACTCATACGTCTCCTCAAATAAGAACGTCTCCGAATACAGTAGATAAAGGCCAAAGTGCTCATTAAAGCTCAACAATGATCCTAAACAAAAAGAACAATGTGAATCACTTTGCAACCTTCAAGGAAACCCAGAACGTTTCAATGTTCACAGTTAATGCATACTTAGTACCGGTCAGTGTGTGGATCAAAATCAATAAAATATTGTCAAAGTTTGTCAATATTTAAGCCTACACATGCCATACAACGCAAACCACACAATCAAGATATGAACTCAACTACATTATCACCAGCCTGTTCCTGTTTCCATAATTGAATGTGTAGGAATATCGAATCAGAAACGATCATAATCTTCTGATTGTTCTAATATCAAAGAACTAAAGCTAGGAACTGAATATCTCAAATCGCAATCACCCAAATAAAAACTTTTAACAAAGCATTTGCTTCTCAATGTCCCAGTTCTTCTGAGATGACAGACCAGAGAAACACTGGGTGGGAAAAACAATTCTGGAGTGACCAGTGCAATAAATTTAAAGAAGAAAAAGATATATATAAAACCCAGAAATTTTGAGTCTCATGATGGATAAAAGAAGAACAGAAACTTCCTAAATCGAAATGATTCAAAAACAGAGGAACTCGTCAAACGAGGTTCACAATTAAATAAGGAAATTGTGAGTCAACAAAATGGGGCGGGCTGAAAAGTAAACCAGAACAGATTTTCAAATTACTTATGCAGACCACCATCCTTCATTCCTAGTTAAACCAACGCAGAAGTCAAATATCATCAGGAACCAGCAATCAAAGTTCGGGCAAGCCATTCCTAACATATACCACCACCATATCAGAAGAAAAGTAAAATTACCTGCAACAAGAACACCAACTCTAGTAGTTCCTCCACATGTGCCCGACATGTACTTGGAAGCATCGCAATCAGAAACTGATGACCAATCAATCAATAAAAAAATAAAGGAGAATCAAGCATAACAAAAGTAATAATACCTTCACCCATTAAATTTACTAATCCGAATATTTGGAATGATTTTTCTTTTTTAACGTTCAAATGAATCAAATCATAAAATTTATGACCCAGAGCTGCCTTCAGCGCACGTAGGTCCTACGCATGCTTTGATCAACTCTAGCGCAAACCGACCTCACAGTCACAGACGACTTTGTCTCATAATTTATATGTGTGGACAAAAGTCGAGGGCAGCATGGGCACACACACAACGACCGATTTGCCCCGACCTTGACGTAACGCACACTAAAGCACAGATGGCTGTTTTAGTCATTTAGATAGCAATTTACGGCTTTAGGACCGTGAACTAACGGAATTTAGAGAGGTGGCAATCCGTGATTGGTTGAGGTAATGGAAGTTTAGCTATGGTCTCCCGCAGTTGCCCTTGTCAACTGCGATTAGCCTATTTGCAAAAAGAAAAAATAATAAAAAAATCGGGCGATAATTGCTTGCCTTTCCGGCAACGATCGCCATCTCTGAATCCGTCTCCTTCGTATCCTTCGGTGCAGCTGCAACGGCAACCCAAACCCCCGTCGGGAAGCGTAAAATTTGTAGCTTTCGCATACCGGGAGCACGCGCACGGAGGGCTCAGCCACCACCCCAACCGAGCCGTCTCCAACACCACCGAAACTGCGGAGTTGTTCGCTGAGTCGACCGCCATGGAAAGCAACAAAAACTTGCACTGAGTCTTATTCACGTCCACCAAATCTCAGCAGGCCGACGTTTCTTGGGAAAAGCAGCTTATATTGTCGCTCTTGTCACTGCAATTGAGCAAATTGAGATCGTTCATCGAAGAAATTCATTGGGTATCCGCAACCGGAGGGCGGCGAGCTACAATTCTGGAAGAGGAGAGTGTTTCCCGACACGGCGCGTGGTTTACCGAATAGTGAAACCGATCTTTTGGATCTCACGGTGACACTGCGCTGGTAGATTGACGATGATGCTGTCTGCGGTTACATTCTGGACTTTGAAATTTTGTATTTCGATCTCTCCTCCTTTTCTGCAGTTCAGTCGGATTGGACTAGTGGGTGAGAACCCAAATGGGTACTGGACTCGTTTGGCGGATTTCCCGCTTCCACAGGAGTTATTTCTGGTTGCTGAGACGAGAGTAACCGCACAGAAGAGAGCGAGAATCGTTCGTTGAACAGCCTTCCTCATTGAGAATTGAAGTGAAGTGAATTTGAACATCGACGCCAAGCAGAGTAATCATATCATTGCCTTTCTGCAACAGAGAAAAAAATCCTCAAATTTGCTTAAGCTTTCTAACATGTAATTTGATCAGACCCGACAATTTGTTTGGTGGAATAGCAATTCCACCCAGTTTGATTTTTGACTAGTCCAAAAAAAATTAAATAAAACCAATTGGAGTTCTGCCATTAATCGAGCAGTTAAAGCATCTCGTTGGGAGGTCATCCATCACATTAAATGCTCATAGAACAGAGAACCGTTGGTAGAAAATAGAAATTTCATTTTTCAAACAACTGGAAAACAGAGGGAATGGTTCTGTTCTGTGAAGTATTAATAGAAGCACCTCTGCAATTCTTCAATAGTTTGCTGCCATTTATCTGTGATTCAAGTGATAGGCAATCAAAGTTTGGAAATCGAGAAGAAACGTGATAATCCTAGTATTATCTTGCCCCAGTTCAATATTGAAGCTCAAATTGGGGTTTGGATTTTGATGAAAAAAATATCAAATATGGAAAGAGGAAAATCAAGAGATTATGGGAAACCTTCCTTCCTCTTTTTCACACCTCTGCCTCTGCGTCTCTCAAACGTAAATTAAAATACATGTCAATGGCACTCTTTTTGTGAAATGACACAAGTGCCCTCAGTTTCAGCCTTTTCAGGAATTTAAAGAAGTACCATTTTTCCTTATTCGCCCCTACATTTTGCTCTAATTACCCATCCATATTTTGATTACAGGTTTGACTAGAAGCTGTGGTGTGGACTGCATCCTATTAATTATTGTTGTAATAGTATTAAAATACGACGGCCTGTAGGTCGTGGAAAAAAAAAACTGATAAAAATGGTTCATTTGATTAGTATTCACTATTCAATTCGTTTTCACAAAAATAACATTTTCAACTCTGTAGATTTTATCCATGCTCAAAAAGACGTTCACGATTAGAGTTGAAAGCAAAACACATAAAACCTATCAAAAGAGCCAAACCGACTAAATAATAAAAAAATTATCAATTTATTTTAAGAATTCCAAAAACCCATTATTCTATTTTATATATATATATATATATATATATATATATATATATATATATATATATATATATATATATATATATATTTTTACATTTACAACATTATATAATATTTAAACTTTCATAAGAACTCAAAGTAAATAATCTAGTTTGGCAAAAATCCCTGGGATTACCATAGATGAAATAACATTATTGTTATTATTATGTGAGGATGCTGGGCCCACTATATATTTTCAATGCTTCCCGTGACTTTGTTTTCATAATTTTCCTTGGCTTCTAGGCTGTAATAAGTCAAAGATGCCCAATTGAAGTATGCCTACCACCATAACCACTAGGAATAGATAGTCTTTAAACATCAAGGCTCAAGCCATGTCGTACGTGCTTCTTTTTATGTCCTCACCATTTCTTAGTGCACATCGACCAAACCCTATTTCATATTCTATGACTGTCCATACCCTGCTGCCCACTTGAATAACAAACTTTTTTCTTTCAATAGCCAATATTTAGTTCATTTCGATCACCTTCCTTTTAAATTTAAGAATATATGAATAATGATATAAGAATTGGATTTGTTATCCGTGATACATCGATTGAATCGCCATGTCGTAAGGAGTTCTTCGTCGATTAATTCTGACGTCTTATGAGATTAGTTGGGTTAAACATAATAAGATTCTTAGAGTTATAAAGAAATCGTAAAAGCTTTAGTATCTATTAATATTATTTTAGTTAGAAAAACTTAGGTCTTGTTTGTTTTTTTACTTAATACTAAATATAACTTTTGTTCTAAATAGTATTTAATAGGATCAAGCAATTACTCATTTGTTTTTTTTTAAATAAGTCAATTTTTTAATGTTTATCTAAATTTTGAAACAATAAATTTCTAAATTTCTAAATAAAAAATATTTTTTTTTAAGAGAAAAATAATTTCGTTGATTATTTATTAATATATTAATATAAGCATATAATCGAAAATATTAAAAATACATTAAATAATAAAGATGAAATGACATTGAGATAATAATATAATTAATCGATTCAAGTACATATATTTAATATTACTATATTATGGTATGGTACATGATTCGAGTTGTATAGCGTAGTGATTATAATTGATTGATTTAGTCTGCGATAAATCTATAAATTTCTAGCACATTTGAATTTACCCATACGTAAGCGTAGAGCCTTGATAGTAAAAAACCAAAATGTCATACTAATACAATATAATCATCCAGATTCTGTGAGAGCTGACGTGATAAAATGCGTACGCGAGAAACTGACAATAATCTTTGCGTTTATCAGATAGACTAAATCCAAAAAAAAAAAAAAAAAAATAGATATGTGCCGAGAAAAAAAGTCAACCATTTTTGCTTAAAGAAAATATGTTAACAAAGAAAAAGTTGTGATAAAATAAGTTTAGAGTTTAGTCCTATATATGTTTTTATTTAATTAACATGCAATGGATAATGAGAGTTTAGAATATGATTTTCTTATTATAATGTTAGTTTTTCTTTAATAGAAAAAACATTAAAAAAAACCAAATACTCAAATATTCTGGTTTTTTTATTTAATAAAAAGTTACAAAAATTCAATAAATCATAAAAAAAAAAAAGTCAAAAAACAAACGGACGGAATATTAAAAGTTATTTAGCTTCTAATAAAAACGTAAAAAAATAAACAATACCTTAAAAGAAAGCGGCTGCAGTTGACAAAATTTCAGAACTAGTTTAACGATTAAAGCCTTCCAAAGGCGATTTTGTCATTTAAATAGATATTTCAGAATTTATAATTGAAGCCTGTGATTTCGTCATTAGATTTGTTAATTTCGAATTAGAAACCGATGTGACGATAATGACCCTTCATGTGGAAGGTGAGGATGCTCCTCAAGAAAGGTTTGACTTCCAAAAAGCGGATTAATGATTAATAATTATCACCATCGCCACGGTTTCATCTCATGCAGTTGGTGCGATTGGCAAAGTGGATGCTGGTTCAAATGAAATGATTTGTTGCTTCCAGAATCATCAAAAGCATTTGATTGGCTCTTTAAATCAAATATTTGACTGAGTAGTATGTGGTGCCTTTCGATCATAATATGAATGCTACTCGTACGTTAAATCTTAATGTTCACTCAATCACATCTTTTTATCGTTTTTGACTTTTGCTCAACTAATATAATACTTTCAAATATAATGGTGAATTGTTTTTTTTTTTTTTTTTTTCTTTTGAAATGATGAATTGTTTTAATGTATTAGATTTTTGCTTCAAAGATTTAACTCTCCGAAAGTAGTCTCCCAAGACCAAGATACAAACCGACACAAACGTTTATCTCCTTCGCAACATATTTGGTAGAGAAATGATAATGATTATTTTGTTTTTATTTATATTTTTTCATATGAATGAATTTGATAATCTATAAGTTCAAATATTGGTTAGGTATAAAAATGTAAAGTTGGAAAGGTAATTTAATGTCATTTCAATATTAAGTGAAAAAAAAAAAAAGTTATTAATAATGTGGTTACATATGGTTAAAGTTGAAAGTCTGTTATCTGTGTTAAAAATCTGCATGGGGAAAATCTGAATTCTGCCTTAAGCACTATTTTTATTCTTTCTTGTAGCCATTCTATTGTATTTGCAGTTTTTAAATTAATTCTTTTAATGATGTAATTTAATTTTTAAATAACGACATCATTTTATTTATATTTAATTTAAATTAAATAAAAAAATTAATGTAAAATTATACAGTTTGAAATCGGACGTATGAAAGTTTTCGGATTTTGAAATCGGATTATTTCAGGTATTTTCGGTTGCATTTAAGAGTAAAGCAAACTTTACGATTTAAAATTTTTGATTCGTGTGGGTAAATTTAAATTTTAATATCGGATATAGTAGCTTGATCTGGATTTACAAATCAAGAAATTCATTTTATTTTGAATTTTTTTTAATTTTAAGTAGTTTAAAGTATATATATAAATTATAAAATTTAAGTATATTATATAAATTATAAAATTTAAGTATTATACAAATTATTTTATTAATTATAAATTTAACTATATTATATAAATTATTTTAATACTTATAAAATTTAACTATATGGGGTGTAGGAGGAATTGGAAAAGTAAAGTATTGAAATGGGGTGCAAAGAGTATATTTTGGGGTTTACTTAGTAAATGAGGTGTGAAAAGATATTTAAGGGGTGTATATAAAACCTCTCTTAAAAGTTATTTTATTATGTTCATTCACATCGTTATGTGTATATTTTTATTTGAACTAAATTTCACGGAACTATCCTACCATTTTATCATTTGAATCCAACCTCAATGACTTATTTTAATTTTAATTTTAATTAAAAAAAACTCACATTATGAATGATTTAAAGCCAATGAGGCTTATATCGAGTGGTTAAAGGTTATGGTGGGTATCGAAAGAGGAGATGGTCGAGTTCGAGTTCCAATAAAAACAAATTTATGTACTTTATAAAAAAAGTAACTTCTATTTTCATAAAAATAAAAAAAATAAAAACTTTTGATTTTTTTTCTAAATAATTAAAACCTATTTGAGAATAAATTCTTTTTAATTTTTTTTGTTATCATTATATGGTTATTAACTTATTGTTATTTATATTCTCATTTTCTTTCAATTTTTATATGCTATCCCTCTTCTTTAAGCAAGAAGGATGCTTTTTTATCGTGTGCTCGTGAAATTACTCATCCTACACCTCTCTCAATCTTTCCTTTTCAGCCTAGTTTGTTCTTCTGAATTTAGGTTATTATTTGTTTTTCATGATTTAGTCGTTGCCTTGGTGCGAGTGTGATTGTTGTCGCCTTGGTACGCGTGTGGTTGTTGTTGTCTTGATGTGGCAGGTGATTGTGTCATCTTAGTACGATGTTTTTGTTTTTGTCATTATGGTATGACGTTTATTTGTGTTTGAGTAATTCATATGAATAAAGTATATGCGATAAAAAACAAGAAATTAAATCAATGATTGTCAATATATTGCAAAACTGGAGTCATATATATTATAGTTAGACTCAACTATCAAATATACAGACTTTGAGTTTATTTATTATGCTTTTAACTTGGATATTGTTTCAGATGGGGTAGAAAACAATATGTGCAGTACAGCGGGCGAGGGCGCGAGAGGCAAATGCGGCGGCATAAAGCCTTGGAAGGGTAAGGGCACATACCCGATAAAGCTCGATACAGTCTTTGATCCTACCCATGCCAAGTCTGAGTCAGGCAGGAATTGAAACCGTACTCGCAGAGTAATCAGAGTGATATAGGCGTGGCTAGTGTAAGGAAAAGTGTCAATCTCCCTTGATCTGCATGCAGTTAGGAAGAAGATCTTTACGTGATCGCTATTTCATAGATTTTATCCATAACCATTGATCCGTGATAAGAAAAATGAAATTTCATCGCGCGATGAGAGAATCTTGAGTATCACCATCTAACGAGGAAAGTAACCACTATTTCCCGTTATAAATCTTAGAAATTCGTTCTCTGCAGATGCCTTGATAACAACGCGATAAACGATTGAATTCTTTCTTCTCATAGAAATAAAGCCCGACTTAGCCATCGGACGGCACACCCCTATCGGATCACGCTACGGTCAGGGTTCTGCGGGTTGTCTGACGTCCAGGAGTCAACAATGACAGCGGCTCGAAGCTCCATCCGGTATTGGTAGAAGCGTATCGGTTCGGCGTGCGTGCAGCCCAGAACGACTATTCCTTTACAAGTAAGCCCGAATTCTCGATGGCCGATGATATCGACCGGAACATGGCGAGTCACGCCCGGCCCTCTGGCGCGAAGACGCATGAGCGACCTAGATGGTCGACCACGAGAGCGCTCTCGAAACTCCTGGCCCGTGCGGCGAGATGGGGCGTGTCTCCTGAGCCGGCGTTCTTAGAGACTGGAGGAACTCACCAGACAAATGCAGCGACTGCGGGAAGAACAATAACACCACGATGCTCCACCGAGGCGCTAGCGGAGAAGGAGAAACTAGTCGAAGCTAAGGAGCATGATCGCGCATAAACTCCTGGATCGCGGTCGGGAATACACAGGTAGGAACAAGCGAGGAGTAATGGACCCAAATCCTTTATTAGCATGAGATAAAGGGAGCGATCGTGGGAGCAACGTTTGGGACATCCAGCGAGCTGTACGTAAAGGGAAGCGTGAAAAGGACGAGCACCAGTCTCCATGGATGCTTTGGTGCAACAAACTGAATCCGTTTACGGTGAGTCTTACACTTCCCTCTCCCGGCAAAGTTGAAATGCCTCGGATCGAAGCGTTCGATGGAGCAGATCCACGTAGACCGCACCCGATACCTACAAGGAATCGGATGGAATTTACGGATACGGGATAGTTAGATCACGAGACGCCGCCATCACACTAAAAGGCGGAGCTTTGCTTTGGTTCAACATACTCAGCCATCGTCGATCTCTCATCCTTGAGGAGAGTTATCCATCAAGTTCGTCTCCCACTTCATGGGCTCGGTTGTCTGAGGAAAGCCAGTATCACTTCTTTGGCCAAGTAAACAAAGCCCACGAGGAGAACCTAAGGTCCTACGTCCGGAGGGGTTTGCGAGTCATTAAAGGTAGACATCCCGGATGAAAGTTTGTCATCACCACTTTTATACCATTCGAATTTGGCGTGTGGTCGAAAGACTGATGTTTCATCTCAGGGAACCCTCGGTGAGCATGGCGGGTGCTCATGACGGAGAAATACATCGGCGGCGAAGGCCCTTCTATCTAGCGGAAAGCTCTTCCGCGCAAAAGGAGGCTTGAGGGCGAGAAAAGCGAGAAACTGACCACTAGGAGATGAGGAGACAGAGATATATAGAGAACGGTCTCCAAAGAGATGAGGCAACGTCAGGGATCGCTTGGGCCCACCACGGCCAGGTGAGTAGAGATATCCCACCCCCGATGATTCACCCCTTGGCTGACCTCGGTGTCACGGAGTCCCTACGTGAGACACAACACGAGTTTTTAGATTGGCGAGTCTCGGATAGAAGAGATAGACCCGGCGAAAGAGACTCAACCAAGTAGCCCAGCGAGAATTTCCATAGGGATCATGGACACCGAGCGGATGGTGCATCCGGTGAGAGGAAATTGGGCCTAATTTGGCTCGGACATCTTATTTGCCGTGGCCTCGAGGAAAGGTCGGGGCCGAGGCTACGCCCCCATCACCTCGTCGGCCCGACTCTAGCTCGGCCACGACAACCCTTAGGAGAAATCCATGTGTGATCTCGAGGAGTTGCGAGAAGAGGGCGATCCATTTCGGTAGCGGAAAGCTCATCTACCTTGACATCATATCGAGAGGGGAGACACTACGTACAAGTGGTAGCCAAAACACCTCGGTTAGACACTACCATAACCTTTTCGAACTCGAGCATGGAAGGTTATCGACATCCCATGACAATCCACTTTAGTAATAAAATTTGTCGTAGCCAGCAAAAGCGGTACAAGGTCTGGCGGCAAGCGGAAACTCAAGCGACATCATCTTCGCATGTTGCCCGATAAGAGAGAGGAAGTAGCGTCGGAAGGGAGAAGCTAGAGCCGAATCAGCGCCCGCTGCGGGGATTCTCCGGAGAAAGAGTGCTACCCCTAGGGTCAATCTGGCCTAGTGCTCACTTTAGGAGATCCCCATTTTACGACCCTAGCGGTGGGCTCCTCATAGTGGATGCCCGTGACATAACATACTATTAGATAGGCCCTCCCTTAATGCCATAAGGGCCATTCATTCTGCTTATCATATGGTTATCAAATTCCCCACTGCGAATGGGGTAGGAATGGTTCGAGGAGATCAGCGCGTAGCCAGGGAGTGCTACTCGGCATCAATGAAACAAAAAGCGGTTGGCAGCATCTACATGGACGAGTTCGACATGAGATGGGAGTGACATCAGAGCCCATACCCTCATTAAGAACCGACCCAGATAACTGACGACTAGTCGAGGAACATCTTCGTCACATCGGATCTAAATTGGCAAGGCGTCGGGGACCTCCTTATCCACTTCTTAAAACAAAATATAGGAAGCATTCGCCCGGGAAGCAGGCATGCTGGAAGGATCGACCCCCGCTAGTGAATCACACACAAGCTGAACATCAGCCCCTCCTTCAAACCCGCCAAACAAAAAAGAAGAAGTTTTGCCCAGAAAGGCAGAAGGTGATCAATGAAGAAGTTAACAAACTCCTCCAAGCCAAAGCCATCCAAGAAGTAGAATACCCGACCGTCAAGCACGTAAATTTTGTCAAAAGACAAATAATGAAAATGGCTTAATTTACATTGATTCTCACAAATGTCAACAGAAACTGGTCAAAAGATAGATTTCACTTTGATCGACCTTATAGTGGATCGTGCCATGGTTTGGCCACGAAGCCAAAATTTTCATTGACGCTGATATAACCAACCGGGGAACGACCTTGGGCCACTCAAGAGAAGACCTCATTCAGACTGGCAAGGCAATTTACTATTACTAAGCGATACCTTCGGGTCAGAAACGCCAGTACACCCATCGAGGCTAGTGAACAAATGTTTCAAAAGCATATTAGAGTACCCATGGAGATATATGATGACATGGGTCGGGTGAAGTCACATACGAGCTCCACGTGAATTTCACCTAGCCGAAGCTGTTCCAGTTCGAAAAACTATAACATTTAAGTCAACCCAACCGTTAGCTGGCCTTAGCCGAAAAATTCTTGGGTTTCATAGTCAACAACTGAGGAATAGAGGCAAATCCAAATAAGATAAAATCTGTGCTAGACATGCAACCGCCTTCGAACACCAAAGAAATTCAACGTCTGACTGGGAGAATAGCTGCTCTGAGCCGCTTTGTATCTAGATCCACACGCGCCGGCCATTCTTCGTGTTCTGGAAAAAGGCTTCCACCGATGACCAATGCTAAGAGGCTTTTCATTTAAAATCCTACCTAAGCTTCTCTCCCGCCCCGGTAAGCCCTTTCGAGGGAGAACTCACTTTATTTGCCTGCTTCAGGTTTCAACTAGCGCCGCCCCGGTCAGAGCAGATAAAATACACCGCTAGTCTATTATCAGAAATGAGCTCAGCGAGCGGAGGAAAGGTATCCAAAGACGCAGAAATTAATCCTGCCGATTGGTAATCACCGCCGCATGGTCAATTATATCTGTGCTCACACTCATTGAAATCCCAATAGAACACCCAATGAAACAGACACGATGCCGCAGACCTCGAGAAGACTGATAAAATGGGCCATAGAGCTAAGCGAGTTCAACATCAGATACAAGCCAAGGACAGCGGCCAAAGGGCAGGTTTTGGCATATTTCATCATGGAATTCACCCCTTCAAATCCCTCGACGAAGCCTAACGAGACTACTCAATTGGCGCCCGACTTGCCCATCTGGAGGTTGTCCGTAGATGGGGCCGCCAATTCCCAAGGAAGCGGGGCGGGCTTGATTCTGACCTCCTCGGAAAGGATTGACGTAGAATACGTGCTCAGATTCGGATTTCAAGCCTCTAATAACGAGGTCGAAAACGGTCGGGCCATAGTCGGGCGACCGCCATTCCATGGAAGCTAATCAACTAGATGTATGCAAGTTGATTCCCGCTAGTAGAAGGGCATGCAGACTCCTAATGGCCAAGGGGTGAAAAAATGATCCTTTACCTCAAAAAGGTGCGATAATTGTTTAAAAAGTTCATACGGGTTTAGGTCAGGCATGTCCCAAGGGTAGAGAATTCGCGAGCAGATGCCTTGGAAAAGCTAGCAACAGCGTCACAGGAGGATCTAGGTAGACTAAGATCGGCTCTGAAAGCACCTCCCAAAACCCTCGTGAATGTCGATGAAGAAGAAGTAACCCCAAGAATGTCCGAGCCAAGTCGATGGACTTATCTCGATTGCTTGCAGATGCACATCGCTGTTTAATCCAAAGAAGGCCTCCAAGCTCAAGACAAGGTTGGCTAGATTCACCATTCATCGAGGGACCCTTTACAAACGAGGTTTTCAACACCCATCCTGGGCGAGGTAGGAAGACGCCACCACGCGGCTGTGAGAGGCAGCATGAAGGCATATGTGGCAACCATATCGCCGTGTCCTCGGGCAAAGAAAGACACCGAGACGGTGGATATTATTGGCCTACAATGCCCAAAGATGCCACCGAAATGGGTTAAAAATGTAAGATCCGTCAAGAGCATTCTAAATCTCACCTCCCTTTCAAGCCGACCAATCACTGCTCGGGCCTTTTCAACAAATTCGAAGGATATCGGCCCCTACCCATCGGGAAGGGCTAGCGTTTATCATTGCAGATTGGATTACTTCACCAAGTGGGCCGAGGCTGAGCCATTAGCAACAATCACCGAGCAAAAAGGTAACTTTGTCGGCATTCCATAATATGCGTGCTCGAACTTACAAATTCGGTATCCGAGCAATGGGAAACAGCTTCACAACTTGGGTTCGGGATTTCGTCGAGCTCCTAATCATCAAGAATTGTACCATCCCCACTTATTCACATTTAACTGACAAGGTGTCACTATAAGGACTCTGGCGCGTATTAAAGACTGCTTAGAAAATCTAAAGGGAAAATGGGTAGAGTGCCTCCCGGAGGTATTATGGGCATACAGAACTACACGCAAATCAGCAACTCAACAAACCCCATTCGCTCTAGCATTTGGCAATCGGGCGGTAGCCTCGCCGCGGGTCAGCTGTAATCACTAGCAGTCGAAATCTCGTGAATCACCGAACACAACGAGGAGATTCTCTGCTTGAACCTTGACCTCCTAGAAGAAAAACGTGAGCAAGTTCTAAAGAGTGCCGATGACTATCACAGAAAGACAACAAAATATTACGACAGAAGGGTTAGGCCCAGGAGCTTTAGGTCCGACGACCTAGTTATAAAAAAACTCCTGCCAGCAAGGAAAGACCCCACCCGCGGGAAGCTAGGATCAAACTGGGAAGGGCCCTACGTGGTATCGCGAATAGTCTGACCTGGCAACTACGAACTTCAAACATAAGAGGGAAAAAACCTGGCACATTCTTGGAACGCTGAGCACCTCAGGCGATTCTACCAATAGACCTCGAATTGTAGCTTTTAATAAGAAATTCACAGTTTTACTTTAATAAACGGTCTTTGTGTTCATTTTCAACCTGATTAATATTCTCACAGATCGTCAAACAAAACAAAAAACAAACATCAGACAAGTACACACGTTTCCAAAAGATTGTACTTTTATCATCTCAAAAAATTATAATCAGCAAAGTCGTTTCCTTACATCTCGTAAAAATTACACCAACAAAGTCGTCCCTACATCGCCGTTTCTTACATCTCGTAAGATCACGATCGGCCAACACCCAGTCAAGGCAAAAACCACAAGAAAGAGAAAGAGAAAAGGAAGGAGAAGGAGAAAAGGAAGGAGAAGGAGAAAAGAGGGGAGGAAAAGAATAATGGAGGAAGCGACACTTAAAAGTATTCCTCCGAGCCGTGCCACTTTCCAAATATGTTCCCGGTCCACCCATCAATGGGCGTGGACTAGAACAACACAACTCCCACAAGGGAGATTAGAAAACACAACTCCTATAAATGGTGTAACGCCAAAACCAAAAGTCAACCCGCAACCACCAAACGGGATTCGCAGAGGGCGATCAAACCCCTTAATCTTCTATCATACGAACTCCGGTTAATCGCCGGCTATAGGAAGAAGGTCGAGCGGGCACAACATGCATCATCAAGAAAGGCGCTATTTATAACGAACTGACGCTGGGGAAGCCGCGCATGTTCCAATTTCATGGACTGCATTAAAATTGCGCACGCTTTCCCAAGGGAAGGAAGACGAAAGAGCCACGTAGCTCAGTTCAAGAACCCGAGAAGCTCGAATATCAAAAGAGCCGCGTAGCTCATATCAGGAGCCAAAGAGCTCAAATATGAAAGAGCCACATAGCTTAGATCAGGAGCCAAGGAGTTCGGATATCAAAGAGCCATGTAGCTCAGTTTCGAAGGAGCCACGTAGCTCGGTTTCAAAAGAGCCACGTAGCTCAGTTTCAAACAAACCTTGCAGCTTAGTTTCAAAAGGGCCTTGTGCCGCCAAGGAGCCACATAACTCAGCTTTCAAAAGAGCTCAGAGGTTTCAAAGGGCTCAGAGTCGATTTTCAATGAGCCACATAGCGCTCGGGCCTGTGCTGGCCTTGTAGCCTGGGCCGAAGGAGCCACGAGTCTGGGCTTTCAAAAGAGCCTTGTAGCTCCTGGGCTTTCAAAGAGCCTTGTACCTCGCCCAAAAAGGCCTTATAGCCTGGGCCAAGGAGCCGTGCCGCCCACCCCCAGTGCGGCCTCAGGCTCGCCAAAAAGGGCTTTGTAGCTCCACCCCCGAAGGAGCCATGTAGCCCGGGCCGAAGGAGCCGGCAGCTCCCGGGCCTAAAGAGCCATGTAGCTTAATTTCCACAGGGGCCGTAGCCCGGCCTTAAGAACCTAATGTACCCTAAGGCCAAGTCGCCAAGGAGTTACGAGTTCGGCTTCAAAATGGGCCTTGCAAAATCGCTTCCAAAGAGCCATGTAGTCGCTTCAAAGGCCGCTGTGAGTCTCGCCTTAAGAACCTAATGCCCTAAAAGGCTAAGTAGCCATGAGCCATGTAGCTCAAATACAAAAGAGTCTTGTGTACCAACAATAAAGGAGCCTATGTAGCCTGGGCCTAAAGGGACGATAGTTCCCGCTCTAAAGAACCTAACAACCCAAAAGGCCAAGTATCCGAGGAGCCAATGAGCCTCGGCCTGTAACACCCTTGTAGCTCACCAAGGGGAGTCATATAGCTCAACCTTAAAAGGGTTTCGCGTAGCCTGCGCTTCAGCTGTTCACATAGCCCGCTTTGACGAGCACAAGAATTAATAAGAGCCTGTACCATCTAAAGACTGATGACCGTGAATCTCAACACAGGTCATAAAAGAAGACGGGAAAACCAAGAAGGTAGAAGGACGAATATCCATATAATAACAAAACCAATGCTAGCGTTATAGATGTTCGAGGCTTAAAGATCGAAGTCAACCAAAATGAGCAAAGATTATACAAAGGGGCCTAAATGTTCGAGGTAGAGTTATGAGCAGCCTCAGTAATGCGAGCCTCCGAGCCATGCAAGTCAGAAGGAGAAGCCCCAACAGGTGAGAGGAGAGCCACCGGGCAGAACCTCACCTTCACCTGTGAAGAGAATGAGTCGGGCAATGCGATAACACCAGAGCACCATTCGTCCCGAAACGGATTCTTCTGCCTCCTTTTCATCAGGATCAGGAACTTGAAAATTGAAATCCAAGCCTAGAAAAGCCTTGGTAGCTCTGCATCGGAAAGCAAGCCATCCGGAGGCCCATAAGGTGCAAGCCTCGTCCCTTAGCTCCGCTATTACTCCATCCCTTAGGCTAACCATAGCCTCCCAATTCCTAGGTCCCCACAGAATACAAGCATTCCTCAACTAAGCGCCCACTGAGTTCTTAGCCTGGGTTCCCTTGAAGGCCCGATCCAACGCCACTACTTTGGTGCATAGCTCCTCCCTGGCAGCCTGAAACTCTTCCTTAACCACCCGCAGCTCATCCTCGACAACCCTTAGGCCCTCTATGACCTTCTTTCCCTACTCGGGCCCGCCTTTACTGGCCGAGGTGGTGTGCTTCAGGTCGAATTTATGTGTCATAACATCCTCGATCAAGCTTTGTATCTTAGTTTCGCAGCTCAAATTTCTCTGAGGTCGTGGAGGCGATTTTATTTCATGCTTTCACGCCTTAGTAGTGCCTCTCGACCGAACCCGTCCTCCTCACTGGTGTCCTTATATAAGTAAATGTCATTGCTGAACAAGATGGAGTTAGCAAGATAACATTAACACAACGTACGAGATCTGGATAAAGAAGGCGCCTGACATACGTGATGGTCTCTTGGAGTGATAGGGCCGAGCCTCCTTAACGCACAAGGCTTCCACTTTCGAGATCGAGTCCCGGGCGATGACGAAATGCAAATTTCGGCGGCGAGCCCGTGATTGTGAAACGAGTCCTCACCCCCTCGGGCCCAAAGGACACTTCCCTACATCTCCCCATATTAGAGCAAGGCGTATGCTTAAGGCCGGCTGGCCCCACATAGAGATAGGAAGAACTTTCAAGACGCTTTACTCTTCTCGAAGAACCCCTTTACCCTGCAGCAAAGAGGTGTTGCTGACGCCAGACACCCGCCTCCTCGGGACACCTCGGCCAAAGCAGGGCAAGGCCTCGCCTCACCACTTGGGCTTACAGATCCCTCGTTCCGACAGCGATCAAGGAATAGATACTCCCAAAATTTTCAGGCCTTTACTCTCGCCACTCGAGGCTACCTCAAGAGGATCCCCGAGCCTGCCACGCTTCTCCCTCCTTCTTCGCCAACAACTCCGCGCACGCCAAGTTGTCCCCACACTGCACAAGAAATCCCTAGTGGAGAAGCCCACAGCGTGGGGCGAGAGACCTTTCAACAGGTCATGGGCTCACCAAGAGTCAGGTCGTCCATTCGTCGGCACATACTAGCGGCGATACTCGGGCTTCAACTACCGCTACTTCCCTGTCCTCGGGAGTAAGGTCAAGACGGATACTTGAAGGCAACGCAACCAAAACAAAGTCAAAAACATAACATGACCTTTAAAAAAAAGTTGACCCTACTAGCATAAATGACAAACTCACGTGTGTCTCTTAAGGGCAACCATACCGTCGACCCCAAACAGATCGTCGGGTCGGTGGGTCAGATTCCCCAATTGCCGACCGACAAAGAAATAACCTTTCCAATGCCAGGTGGGAAGAAGGGAGGTTAGAAATGATAGGTCTGGTAGTGGCCCGCTTTGAAATATACAAGAAGCCTTCCGAGGCCTCTTTCACGCTGAAGAGATCCACCAACAGAGCTATACTAGGGACCTCGAGGCCCTTATCCCTGAAAAAAACCAAAAGGCTGACCAAGACGCCCCAAAAATTAGGAGAGAGCTGGGACGGGCATACATTGAAATGCTATAGAACGCTTTTGATGAAGGGGTGCAAAGGAAAGCGGAGACCATTCTCAAAGGCCGCCAAAGTAGCTGCACTCCATCTGGAATGGGAAACAACATAAGACGTGAGAAGATTAGACACCGCATTCGGATCAAGGAGGTCCATAACGAGCGAAGGTTTTAGGCGCATTAATCAAAATTAGCCCATGACATCCAAGGCATCTTTTACGACGACCCTTAAATATTCCTGAGCCACGTGATACCTGACTCGCACCTTCCCTCGGGCTCCTTGCTCGCTGAGGAAGATAACCTACTGGCTGAACCCGACAATCACAATGCAAGACTTCGAGTCTGCTGCCGCTTGCCCCGACTCAGCTCCTCACCAAATTTCTTCCCTATGCAGTTCACAAAATGAGAAGACCCAGAGGAAGCACGCATGACTAAGTGGCAGAGAGAGAGAGCGAACAAAACGACGAAAGAGGCGAGACCCCAACCCAACACGCCCTAACAACCTGAAATTCAAAACAAGGAAAGAAAAACAGGCGAAGAAGAAGAAAGACACACCGAACTAAGGAGGAAAGCAAGGAAAACGACCACTAGGGAGATAGGAAGACGGAAAGCACCACAAGCAGTTATGAGCGCTGAGCAAAGACACTTCCAAACCCGCATAAGAAGTGGAAAAGTGCGATACAAGGAATGTTTCTAAAGATATGAGAAGCAACAGTCGAAACGGGCACGAAAATCGAAAGAGCGTCATCATTATCACAAGACGCTTAACGGCGACAAAACCCAGATCGAACCATTCTTGGCTAGCCACATGGAAGCCGCAACCGATCCAAGAAACTATTCACAAATTTCCGCTTAAGCTTGCTTCAAATAAGGGTCGGGGGCAACCGACGGGTAAAACAATACGTGCACATGCCTAGAAGACAAGCCCAAACCTCCGCCTACGAAGGAGTCGGGGCATTAAACCCAAGAAGAAGCTTCGCCCATAGTGAGATCCTACCATGCCAGCACACACGCCTGCTTAATTGAACCACAACGCCAAAATCGCTGATATAGCGCCTAAAACTCACAGTAAATAAAAAGTTGTCAAGTTCCACGATTCGTGTTTCACGACCAGGGAAAGAAGGATCTTATACGATCACAACTCCCTCACTATCCCTTAAGAGTCGGTTCTGCGATAAGGAAAATGAAACTCCTCACCCAAACTTGGTAGATACCATATCACCATCTACCAAGGAAAGTAACTACTATTTCCTTATAACATCAACCCATTCTACCACAAAAAATATAATGCCAGTATCAATGCGATAAACAATCGAATTCTTTCATTCCTTACAAGAAAGAACTAACTTAATGATCTGAAATGGGCCACGGCACACCCCGTAGATCACCATTTCAAGACAAAGCCTGTAAAGTTGTGTTATACGAGCATCCGATCCAATTGCATCGCCCAGCGGCTCCAAGAAACTCCAACCCAGTATCGATAAAAAAAGCACCATCAGTATCATAATTTATAATTTTTAGTAACTTTGATTTTATGTTTATATTAATATATTGATAGTTTGAATTTTTATCTTAAAAAAACTTATTGTTATTTAAAAAGAAAGTAAAATGTATATTTTATTTTGGAATATTACTTATTAGTGAAGTTGCTGACTTTAAGTCCAAAGTTGAAGGTTTCATTGTATTCCGGGCCCACCAAATAAGGAAAACAAAAATAAAAATCATCAAATACAAAAAGAGTGTCCGTTTATGTTTGAAAATTGTATTTTAAAAAGAGTGTCCGTTTGATAAAAAATGGTTAAACGTCACATTATTTTAAATGTCACGGACATCCTGAGAACATTTTTCAAAGCTGATTTGGATATGGGATACAGAATTCAATTTCTTATTTCTATCTAATAAATATTTATTTCTTACGAACCATCTAATAAATATTTATTTAATAATAGTTAACGATCCAACTCCTTTTTGTTTTCAACAAATTTTCACAGAAGCCTTAACTCTGCCCTCACTTTGTTCTCTTTTCAAAGTCTTTTGACATATTTTTATTATTCTTTCCTTGAAATAACTCGTTTCATCATTTATTCCATAAATCTAAATTTACTTTTAATAAAGCAGCTTTATTACCGGTTTTCACAAGTAACAATACAAATAATGTTTCAATCCGACATACCATCATATCAAAATACGCTATCAAGATATTGCATCTTAATCTATGATTTTTTTATTATCAAATATGTACACCGCGAAATGACCTATTAACTCAATATTACATCATCTTCTAAAATTTTTAACACTTGTGATTTTATGTTTCTTTTGATTGTATTGCTAATATAAATAAATAAATTTATTTCTATAAAAAAACCTATCCGAACCTAAAATTAACATTTTCATATTTATAATTTAATTGGAATAAAATGATAAATAGATAATGGATAAATATATGAATTATGTTAAAAAGGTTGGACATGGGAGGGTAGGGGTTCGAGTCTCAATGAATGCAATTTACTATATTACATTAAAAGTGATTAGCTTTTAAAAAAAAAGAATTAATAAAGAAGAATCAAATGTCCCCAATAAATATCTATTATGTTTAATTCAAGTGGTAAAATATTCATCGTTTTAAACATACATATGATATAAAGGAAATGTGGTCCTAAATTCTAGTTTCAACGAGGACAATTTACTATCTTGAAATTAAAGTATATTAAAAAAAATGTCTTCAATAAATAACAATTAAAATAAGTTTCACCAAAATAAATAAATAAATTATTCTTATGTTATATTAAATTATTCATTCATTTTTAATACTACTAAAAAAACGAATAGCAGACTTAACTCAAATAATAAAAGGATAAAAATGAAGTTACGATCAAATGATAAAAGGATGAGATAAGGTTACTAGAGATTCATAGTATTGAATCCTACTAAGAGCATACTATTAAAATGTTATGTATAAATTGTGTGTACCAAAGGCTTTTGGAGGAATGGGTTTCCGGCTATTACATGAAATAAATCTTCGCTTTTCAAAGAGGCTGGGGCCACGTTAGAGTCAACATCATTGCTAACTCAAATGCTAAAGCCTATTACTTTCCCCATTCTACTTTCTTCAGCAAGCTCACAAGTAATAACCGAAGTTATACCGGCGAGTAACTGGGCTACATTAGATATTTTGCGTCGTATACGGCTAAGCGTGGGAGATGGTGCTTCATCCTTGTAACAAAAGACCAAGCCTTATGGATGGTCTGGGGCATGGTTACAACCAACTCTGGGAGACATACAAAGAGGTTAAAGTTAAAGAGTTGTTTCCAAACTAAGAACTAACAATGATAGGAATTAATCTGGGGATTTATTTAATCCAAGGGATAGAGAGGTGATTCTTAATATGCCTCTTAGTTTGAAGTGCATGACTGACCAATGGTATTGGACTATTGATGATATAGGTTTGTATTCAGTCAAGAGTGGTTAAAAAATCTAGTGTTTTCATGTGGATGAAGATAGCGAACCTATATGGACATTGCTGTGGAATTTATCCATCCCCCCAAAATGTTGTCTCTTCATGTGGCGTTTGCTGAAAGGTATCCTTCCCACAGTTGATAACTTGAGGAGTCGTATGGTCAATATTTCATCTTTATGTCCGTTGTGTGCAAGGGATAAAGAGTCTACCCATCACCTCATTTTGCACAATGTCCTATTGCTCTCGGGAAATGTCAGCTCCCACCCCTTTTTCTTTTAACATCACAGATTTTATGAATATGTTCCTTCCTCGTTCCACCGTCTCGCCACTACCACTTCGTCGATAACATTGCATTGGTGGTGATGATATGCTGGACGTTATGGACTCACCAAAACAAAGTAGTATGGGATAACCAAAGGTGGATTGCGAGGCATGTTTTGAAAATAGCCGGGAGTACACTAGAATAGTGGCGGGAGGTTCAACATTTGCGGTTACAAACTTGTTGGGACTTTGGTATCCATAAAATCCTTAAGTGAATGAAAAAGTGTGTCCCACATCGAATAGACACATTGCTTAGTTCATACCTTTTCGAACATACATGTCTCGTTTCGTGGCACACTTCCGACATACTTATGCTCCCGTTTCACTTTAGAATTATATAACAAAAAACTATTCTCCATTCTCCTCGCCATCACTATCATTTTTGCGGCATTGTTTCCGCAGTTCGGGAAGCCATTTGCGCCCTCCGACTACAGACCACATCGGAGGCCCAGACTGCTCTATCCCGGGAGACGATTGTCCACTATCTTCTATGACAAATTGAGGGGGCCAAATTCGCCTTTAAGGACGACGCCGTTGGGCCCGACCGCTTTCTCGTCATGTTTGTTTGCAATCGGCAGTTTGTTTCCTTCATATTTTTTGTTTCTGTTCTTGAACGAACATGAAGAACTACACTCTTAAGACGCACTTCCTCGTCGCTTCGAATTTGTTCTCGATCATTTCGAATTTGCTCGCTTGTTACGCTTTTCTTTTTCCGTCTCTATTCGTTCTCAAAATTTCGTCGCTTTAATTTGCGAAATCGATATGTTTCAAAAATATTCAATGCTTCGCTCAGCCATTTGTTAAGACCGCTTTTATTCAAAGATTTTTTTGTTCAGACTGCGATTGCCGCATCATAAAGATCAAAAGACTGGATTTTTCGTCATCTTTAGAGTAATGCACTGGTTTAATTGTTTTATTTCGTATATAAATATCGGGCCAATACTGAATTTCAGAATCGTTTACTACTTCAAAATTTTAAGTATAATTTTTTTTTAAGTTTACTCTGCTCTGTGGCCTTATTCTGCCTTATTTCAAAACACAAATATCATCAGAATAACAACTTCCTCGGTAACCTGCTTACTTGCTCGTAAAATTTGCTACATGCTTTTGGTTTCGTCTGCATTACACTTTCTCGGCTCGCTTCTATTTGCCGCGCTTTCGGTTCGGTATTACAAGAAAAAAATTGTTTCACTCTTAAGGTGTTACTCAAATCTTTGAGCCGTTTATTACAAGGGAAAAAAAAATTGTTACAGTTTTTTTTCCGATTGTATTACATATGTTACAGGTTATACAAATTTTTGTTTCTCGTTTTGACAATCGGCAAAATAAACAAGATCAGCAGCTTTTTCCAGCTTCTGCCAGGTCTAAACTTTTTTGTAAGACTCAGCTTTTTCCGTCATTGTATTAAAATATTTGTTTCCGTATTCAAATATTTTTCGTTTCTGTACTACAGTTTTACATTCTAAAATATTTGTTTATGTATTCAAATATTGTTCTGTTTTTATCTGTCAGAAATGGCTTCGTCTTCGACTCCGGTTAACTCTATTCCGAATCATGGAGAAAAGCCAGAAAGGTTCAATGGTACCGATTTCAAGAGATGGCAACAAAAGATGTCGTTTTTATCTCACGACCTGAACTTTGGCAAAGATTCCTCAACGGCGATCATCTCAACCTGGACGCTGGAGAGACGATAAAGAAAAGTTGGTCATGTGGATGCATGGAATCATTCGACTTCCTCGCGGTCGCAACTATGTCCTCAACGGTCTCAAATACTCTATAATCGCCATAGTCCTAAAACGGGGCTAAGGAGTTGCGGGACAGTCTCGACAAGAAGTACAAACCGAAGATTTAATGAAGAAATTCATTGTCGGTAAATTTCGGACTTCAAGATGGTTTATCCAAAGATCCGCCTTAAGTCAGTTCAAGAGCTTCATGGTTGTGTATGATACTTTGCGCGAAGGAATGACTCCTAAGTGGGTGACATTTCAAGTGGTCGTGATTCATTGAAAACTGCCACCATCCCGAGGATTTCAAAATTATCTCAAACACAATAGAAAGGAGCCGCCACTTGAAGACTTTACTGTTCGTCGAGGATGAGGAAGACAATAGGTCTGAGAAGAAAGTCGAAGAATCTATAGAAGTTTTGGGCGGTCACTGTCAGTTGGCGACCAAACCCAACAAGAAGAAAATAAGTTCAAGGTGCCCAGAGAGGATTCAACCAAGGCCCGAAGAAGTTCATTGGCGCGCCTAACCGTGGCAAGTCTCAACATCGAGCCAAAGATCGGCAGAGCTAAGAACGGCTTAAAACGCAGCTAATATGGCTGAAAAGATTCCAATGGTGTTGATGATATCAACTGAATCGCTATGATATCCGAGTGTAATACGTGGAAACCCCAAGGAGTGGTGGATTGATACCGGAGCAACTGGCCACACGTGCAAACAGATCGATGTTTTCATTCCACACAACCGTGAGGGGTGATGAAAAAACTTTATGGTAATCACCACCTCTGGTTGAAGGTGTCTAGAAAGATCGCTTCTAAGATGACATCCGAAAGACTGACACTAATTAACGCTCAGATGTGCGATGTTCGCAAGAATCTAAAGGTCGCATCTCTCCCAGCAAGAATGGCTTCAAGTTGGTTTTTGTATCTCGATAAGTTTGTACTCCTTTCAAAATGATGTATGGTGGCGGTTATCTGAGGATGGTTTGTTCAAGCTAAATGTAATGACTATTGTAACTAAGGATGATTTGAATAAACTTGCTTCTTCTTATGTGCTTGAGTCTTCTAAGATTTGGCATGCTAGACTAGGACATGTTAACTATAAGTCAATAAAGAAATTAATGAATATGGGACTGTTGTCGTTTTTTGACTGTCCAAGTGAGAAATGCCAAGTGTGTGTCAATCTAAATTTCTAAGCCCCTTTCCACTGTAGGTAATAGAGTTCTCGTAATCTCGATTTAATACACACAGATTTATATTAAATCAATATCATTAAGAGGTGGTAATGGGCATTTTATTATTTCTTTATAGATGACTGCCGCGGTATTGTTATGTTTAATAATAGAGTACATTATCATGGAATGCTTTTAAAACTTATAAGGCCGGTTAAACCCTTGAACAAGAAAAATTAAAATCATAAGGAGCGACAGAGAGGGGTGAATATGAATTTCCATTTGAGGAAATTTAAATGAAGTTTGGTAATATTCATCAAATGATCAGCTTTCTTCCCTTATACACCAATCTACGGAGTGAAGCGAAGGAAAACTAGCCTTTAAAGGAAACAATAAAATGCATTGTTGAATAGTTCCCTGCTTAATGCGTAATTTGGGGGAAGTTGTTTTGAATGACGAATTTTATTTTAAATAGTACTCTATAGAAAGACACAACAAACTCCTATGAAATGGAAAGTGCACGCCTAATGGAATTATCTCAAAGTGTGGGGGTGTTTGGCTAAGGTTGCGATTCCTAAGCCTAAAAAGGTTAAGATAGGACCAAAGACTGTTGATTGTGCCTTTATCGGATATGCTTAGAATAACAATGCATATCGTTTTCTTGTTCACAAGTCAGAGATCCCAGATATACATGTCAATACGATCATTGAATCAAGGGACGCTTCGTTCTTTGAAAATATATTTCCGTATAACATAGTATATGAGTCTATTGATAATAATAAGAGGTCTTGAGATACTATATCTAGAAGTGATCCAATGGAGGATGAACCTAGACGTAGTAAAAGACAAAGGACTTCCAATGCCTGACCTGATTTCTTAACGACCACGGGTAATTAACCCGACATTCAAAGGTCGTGACTTCACCGGCTTCTCGCTCGAAAGAAGCTATTAATAGTGAAGTTGAATCCATCTTGTCAAATCATACATGAAAATTGGTTTACCTTCCTCCTGGTAATAAACCACTACAATGTAAGTGGATTTTAAAGAGGAAAATGAAAGCGGATTGTAAGACCCGAGAAATTCCATCGGAAATTCAAGAAAATCGTACTTCTGGCCAAAATCCGTAATTTATTCTCTAAATCTCTGATGACGAACGGATTTCACCATTGAATCGCATTACGAAATCTAAATTAGCACGTCGACCGTCGACCGGCATTAACTGAGTCGACACGCTGAGGCACGTTCGGGTGCTGTGAAAACGACACGACGAAGCTTTACATATAACATGTATTCATGTGTCATATGGTAATGGAAGAGAGAAAAGAATTTAAAAAATGGATCGACCGAGATAGTGCCGAAAAACAAACCGGGAAAAGTGGGACGACCGGGCATTTTCGTGATTTGTTTTAAATGGCGAAAAGACAAAATAGTGGAATAGTATCGGTTTCCCCCAAATTAAAAGTGACCAAAAACGGGCGTGATGGGGAGGGCTGGACAGAGGAGAAGATTTTTGATTTTATTTTTAGAGAGAGAGCCACTTCTCTCTAGTTTTCCGGAAAATCCGACCGTCGGAATTCTTCGGGGCAAGAAGGAAGATTGTTCTACGCTGAGAGACTCCTAATGCTGCGGTGCACCGGATTCAGGAGTTTTCCGACAAATTCGAGAGGTGCTTCTCCCTTACCAGCTTTTATTCTTTTTAAGCACGGTTAACGCTTGAGCTGAATGAGCCGCTGAGTGTGCCGCTTCGATCGATCCCAAATCTCGTAATCTAATTGTTATAATTTAAAACCCAATGGTGCAAATTTCGTGGATCGCCCACGCTGAATTGGGTTGTTAATTGTGCACGGCGTGTTAATGCATGCTTTGATGTGTACGGTTTTAAATGACCGTGAAATTCAAGTCTACTGGCGAACCGAAGGACGTGATTTGCCGAATAGTAATCGAGGGCTCTACTATTCCCGAGAATAGTGTTCATAAAATAATTTTTGGTGGAAATAATGTGTTTGGTCAGAGAAATTCAAATCGAAAGGTTTCAGTGTTTTTGATCATTGTACCTAATGCGAGCTAATTTTGATGTAATTGATGGTGAAATTTCATAACATGTTTGTGTGGATTAATCAGGGAATATATGTACGATTATATATTTCGTACGCTAAGAGGACCAATTGACCGACATCATGCAGATTTTACATGCACTCATCTGGTGACGAAGAGAGAGTACGAGGAAATTCAGAGAAATTGCCGGGAGGGTCATTCAGTGAACACGAACATCGTATGGTAGCTCAAATAAAATATCAATCGTCGAGTCACAATTGATATACATCTAGGTGTAGTCCATACATAATATCAATCGCCGGAGACGACCTAATTGGTATGCTAAGACTGGAGGGTTGTCCACAAACAAATAAACCTCAAGGGCTCTCATACGTGGCTTGTAAAATGTGAGGGAGTCGCGAGTACTCGTACATTTAGATGATTTAGCCAGAGATTCGGCAGTGATCAATGTGATTTCATTTGAATGTATGTTTTCACTGAGCATTGCATATTAATTAGGTAGAGAGTAAACACTTAGCATGATTCCACTATCAGCATTAGTTTCAATTCTGTCGAGAGATATTTTACGTGCACAGTGAAATAAGGGTGGAGACGACCATCCTAGAGATCGAAGTTTTAGAAGAAAGCCGAATGTGACTTTGATGGATTTTGGTATGTATTAGAATGTTTTTCATTTTAATATATATGTGTCAGATAAGAGTAGATCATTAACTCTTGTAACTATGGATATATACGAATGTTTTATGTGTATCAGCATGGGCTCCATGGCCGCTTTCACTCATATGATGGATTATATTAGATAGTCGGATATACGTCATGAAGATAACGCAGGGCCTAAGATGCCCTTTTTACTTGGTATAGTTGTATATGAGACCTTGTGGTGGTCATTGTGCATATTGGGAAAGGTTATATAATGTGTGTTGTATTTGGTAGAATGGTCCACAAAGGAGACTCTCAGCCTGATTCGTGGAGACGCGGTCGCCCAACATTCACGAGTGTTTTCGCGAGTTGACGGGTAGTCAACGGACCCCCGGGATTTAGGGTGTCACACGGATGGTGCTATTGATAAATATAAGGCTAGGCATGTAGTAAAAGGATACAAGCAACGAGAAGATCTTGATTACTTTGATTCTTATTCACCTGTTACTAGAATTACATCTATAAGGATGCTAATTGCTATAACAACGGTGTATAAGCTTGAAATCCATCAAATGGATGTAAAAACGGCCTTCTTAAACGGAGATTTGGAAGAAGAAATATATTGGGAACAACCCGAAGGGTTCATTGTTCCGGGACAAGAGCATAAAGTATGTCGGCTTATCAAGTCACTCTATGGATTGAAACAGGCACCAAAACAATGGTACGCCAATTCGACGGTCATGTCATTTAATGGTTTCAAGATTAACGAGTGCGACAATGTGTATATGTTAAGCAAACTCTGTAATTGCTTTTCCATTTTATGTCTATATGTAGACGATATGCTTATAACAGGCAGTGATGGTGAGACTATTAAGAAAATCAAATGCTTGCTTGCAAGCAAATTTGAAATGAAAGATATGGGGGTCGCTGATGTTATTTTAGGAGTTAAAATCCATAAGACATCTGGAGGATTGGCTCTATCACAATCCCATTATATTGAAACGCATTCTCTGAAAGGTAAGAATCTAGGTATCGCACTAAAGAAGACTCCGATAGATGTTAATTTACATCTTTCTAAGAATAATCAGAAAACAAAGCTCAAAATGAGTATGCTATATACTAGGCGCTTTAATGTATGTCATGAACTAGATTCAGCCGACATAGTCAGGCGTTAAGAAGCTAAGTCGATTTACGCTACCCAAAATGAAATTCATTGAAAGCTATGGAACGCTTATTTGGCTACTTAAAGCATACTAAGATTATATGCTTTAATACACGGTATATCCCAAGTAAAGCATTTTTGAAGGATACCGTGATGCAAATTGATAACCCGTGACTAAAGACACAAAATCAACAAGTGGATATGTATTCACATCAGCTGGCGGCAAAGAGCTCGGAAATCATCCAAACAAACTTGTATCATCAGTTGTGATCCACTACTGAATCAGAGGTATTGTTTGATTAAAGTTTATGAAGGTTCAGAGCGGCTTCAAATTTCTTGGAAGATATTCCTAATCGTCTAAACCTGCGTCTACTGTATGTATGCCATCAGATACTAAGTCAAGAATCGGCAGTTTAATGTCATGATAATGGTAAGCCCCCGACACATACGTCAAGACATGACACAAGAAGACAACTTATTTCTGAAGGGAATTATCACTTACCGACTATGTGAAGTCAAAAGATAATATTGCGATCCATTGACAAAGGCCTAACTAGAGAGATATTGCAAAACATCAAGGAATGGTTTAAGGCCCTAAACAAGTCATCATAGCGTGGACACCCTACCTATTATCGTAGATCCTGCGATCTAGGTTCAAGGGGATAATCTGGGTTATGAAGATGCTGTAGAGTATCACAAATTTGTTTTACCCATTCCTGATAAAGACAAGATTAATATGTGAAGGTTATTAAAGCTTTTAATGATTATGAAACTATATGTTCATAAATCACCCTATGTGGAGTGTGAAGTGAGGGGTTGTTTCTGTGAGAATTGCAAATGCCGAATTCTATAAAACACCATGAGACTGTGTGGTACCATGGCCAAAACGAACACAAAGCAGTGAGAACCAATTTTGTTCGAGAAAAAGTTGTGTGATTTCTATTGTTCAGCTTATACGAAAGGTCGATACTCAAAGACATTAAGTCTACCGACACCGAAAGTAAGCCGTATATGCTTCACTAAGGAAAGTTCAGAAGTCTTAGATACTTATCCCGATGCAACGCTTTCATGGAATAATTGCACTTTGCATCTCATGCACACCGAAGAGTATTGATATTCGTAACTTTCATCCATGTGGGGATCATTGGACTCTTGGTATCCACAAAATCCTTGCTCGAATAGAAAAGCGCTATTCCACATCAAATGCATTATTACTGCTCGGTTCATACATTTTCGAACAAATACGTCTCTGTCGCGACACTCCCGACATACTTATACCCGTTTTCCCATTTTTCATAATTATATAACAAAAAAAAAAAAACTATTCTCGATTCTCCTCACTTCATCACTGTCATTTTTCTAAGTGTTTTTTGCACTGCAGGTTTGTTTCATATTTTGCTCGTTTCGAACGAACACTGGCGAACTACAAAACTTTCCCTACATTTAGGTCTCATTTACAGATCCCCACACGTTGGATGAAACCTAGTAATGAATGGCTAAAGCTCAATGTTGATACAACTATTTTCTCTGAATTGAGATCTATTGGTATTAGATGTGTTCTTAGAAATTCTATAGGGGAGTTTATTTCAGCAATGACAGTCCTTATCTCTCTTAATCTGGATCCAAAGGAAGTTGAGATAATGGGAGTTAGAGAGGTTTTATCATAACTCAAACAAATGCAGATGACAAAAGTGTTGGTAGAAATGGATTCCTGCGCTGCTTTCAATAATTCTTAATGTAACATCTCCACTTTCATCCTTTACGATGTTACAAAGATTACGTGACTTGGCAAATAGTAATGAAATATAATTTCACTTTTGCTATAAGATTTCCACGAACAACGTCGCTTCATATTGGCGGCTAGAATGCTCTACGTCGATCAAACTGTATGAAATTTTCAAACTTTTGCGTTCTTGCTTCCTAGCTTGACCAAGGACCTTAATGATATATAAATATGCATATTTCCATCAAAAATAAAAAAGTGAATAAAAGTTAAAACATTTTTTTTTAACAAATGCTTGGAAATTTGATGATTCGTCTGTGTTTCAAATCAACATAAAAGATATGTGCTGAGCTGTACTTTAATCTTTAAAATATTTTCTAAGATTTATATATAAAATTTCAGTCAGGTTTTGCTTGTGGAACTTGTTCAAAAGTCAATGGTATAACATCATTGAATAATAAAAAGTGATTAATAATTATTATCTAAATAGTATAAAATAAATTTTATGAAAGAAAATCTATAATAATTAGAAGTATTTTACTGTGGGTAATATCAAAAGGTGTATCAAACAACAGCCATGTCATTCAGGCCCATGCAAGCTTTTGATGAATAAGTTGTCACCACGTTTTCAATACGCTTTTCCACTTTACCCATCATCTTGACTCATCTAACTCCCTTAAGCTTCCACAAAGTCACTTTCTTTTCCCTATCTTGCCACTTTACAGACAACAAATCCATTTATTGTTTAAAGAAAAACAAAAGAATGAAAGGATGAGAGTCTACGGAAGTAGGGGAACAAAAAATGAAGTTGCAAGGAAATTGCAACCCACATTAGATATTGAATCAGTCCACCATTGCACTCAACAGATGTAGATATTGTCTATTATATGGAGAATAAGCTTTCAAGGTTTTAAAATATGTTAAGAAAAGAATTTTCTCATCCAAATGATGTGGGATATATATATATATATATATATGATAAACACCTTCACATATAAACATTTATCGCAGGCTAAGAGTCAAAAATCGATTATGATATTATTTATAATGACCAATATCTAACTATATTGTTCTTCATTTGCATCTTCTTCTTTAAAACATTTATTTAAGACCATATTTATATTGCGAAAAAACTTCGATCCTTAATTGTTAGATTACGATAATAGTTTATTCCAATCTTTCTAACATGTAAAGTAACATGCTCAAAATACATAAATTGAGCAATAAATAAATATGTTTTTCTGTTTAAAAGAATAACATAAATATGTTAAAAAGGTAGGATGACACAAATAAGATAATCCATCCCAAACATTGCCTGAGTTGATACCAAAGTCTGGGTGACTTGTTTAATGTCATGAATTCGCAGTTTCTTTACTAAAATCGGCTTTAACGCAAGATATTCGACGCGGGCGCCCCAATATTGGAAAATGGCAGGCTTATAGAACAGACCTAGTTACGCCATTGTAATCGAAAATTTTAGGTCATGGTTACCGAGGTTTCATGCACCCATTGAAATTAAATGGGCGATATTTATATAAATGGTCGTCTAAGATAAGGAGGAAATACATAGATAGTGTCATACCATTCATTTGGTCATCATGGATTTGGTATAAATGACATGCTCCAATATATCTAGGGACAAGGTGTATATGTAGATTTACCTACCTGCACCACCCCCACCCCCACCCCCATTTTTGTGAGTTTCAACTCATTAATTAGGCAATCCACCTCCCCATCCTCCCCTTCTTGTGTTGTTCCACGTGTAATTAGATTTGGTTACGTTTTGAAAAAGATGGCAACCAAACACAGGCCAAACTTTACCATTTGAATACCTGATTCGCATTATGGTTTTTATTTTATTTTTTAAATAATCATGCATCATCGGATCAATTTATGCCCATAGAACACTAAGAATAAATTAATCAAAATGTGTATGTCTTGAGACCAGAGTGACATGATATGAATGGTGTGGCTCACAAGTCACAAACCATGTGGGAAATGTAACATTTTTTTTTGGATAAGAGAAAAATAAAGCTCACCCACGTACATGATTTTCTGATTGGCGGTCCAATAAAAGCATTGTATTTCTAAGTCTTCCTAAAGACCACGATGTAAATGAGATAAGCCATGTGCAAGTCTTTGGCCCCATTCACACTCTCATTCTTTAGAGTCAATACACTCCTGCAGCTGTAGCTGTTAGCTGGACCACGCACAATCATCTTTTATATTTCCAAAGGAAAAGGGAAATGAAAAGTAAAGGGTTGAAGATGAAAGAAAAGAATATAAACTTGAGTGCCCCTTATATTGGGGGGTACAATAATGGTCTTATAATAGGCGGAGGGTGCCTATTGGGCCAACATGATTCCCTGACTTGTCAGTTTTGTACCATGGGTGGAGCATCCGCGTTGCTTCTAAACAACTTTTGGGTCAAAATCACCCTCTTATTCAAAACAAAAAAAATTATTGCTTTTCTTCATTATTTTAAATTTATGTTCCAAGTTAATTTCTTTTCTAAACTTATGTTTCATCTAACAATTTCATATTTTTGAATTAAAGTCATAATTGGCAGCTATAATTTTATTTTTAAACTAAAATTGTAATTTATAACTATAATTTTAGTTTGAAAAAATGAAATCCTAATTATCAACCACGACTTTAGTTTAAATTTAAAGAAGTTAGAAGAAATAAGCTACCTTGAATAAAAATTTGAGAGAAGATTTAAAAGTAATATTTTTTTTTAAATAAATGGGCCATTTTGATCCAAAACCATCCTTTAATGAACTCGACTGTGGGTGGAGCCTGAGCCACATATGCTGTAGGAGATCTCCAGCCGATAGCCATATTTAACCGGCCATTTAGTTGCTGTTGTTATATTTTATTCTTCAAACTCGAGTTTGAAACCTTCCACAACCCTATTTCATATTTTTATCATTTGAGTAATGTCTCAAAGACCGCTTTAATTCATTTTTTGAATAGGTAAACTCAAAGTTTTTAATTTCAGTTTTATAGGTAAAAGTTAAAGTCACTATACCTTTAATCATTTTTAGAAGAATTTAAAACTATAATCTCCCATATTGAGTTCACGGGATCATTAATTTAGGTATTATTTTGAAATCAGGTGTATTTTTTTGGATTATTTTTTTAGGACTTATTTTTTGTCAAAATTATTAAAGATAATGACACTGCATTAAACCTAAATCTTACAAGCTGGTACTTTGTAAGAATAGATCGTTTAATATCAGGATACATCCTGGGGCTTGACAAAGAATTTATTCCCTTATCTCACTTAACGAGCATGAAAGACTTATTCGATTTTGTTTAATTTTTCACGCAAGAATATGAAACTGGACATGAGAAATAGTGTTAAAAGACTTCCCATATGTTTATTTATTTTTTGATCACGTGTTCCTTTTAAAAAAAAATTGTTTCAATTTTCAACTTTTTTTCTTTATTTGGGGGCCATTTAGTTGGGTTAGGCTGGAAGGATTCATTTGGACTGTTTCTTCCTGGAGGAGACCAAATTTACAAAATTTCATGGACATATCCATGGGCCTGCAATATCAGGCCCAATGTCGTGGAGAAGCTGCTAACTTGGCAGCGGATGAAATTGGTTCCAGTGCGGAATTTTCCACTGTACACCGGTGAGGAAGAATACTATCGCCAGAACCATCTTTTTTTTGTCCACGTCACGTCCAACAAATTCATTGGACACCCGTAATTAATGAATAGTGGAAGCAAATAAAATTGGCTCTGGCATGGCAATTTCCTTGAATATGAGATCATCTGTTGTTCTAGCCAAAACCCTAAACCCCAATAGAGAGATGTCGGACAGAGACGATGACTCCGATGCTCCCGAAGAATTCACCGTCGAGCAGGTTCGTACTCTACTTTGTTGTTTGAAATCAATAGAAACATCCAAAATGTTGATCCGAAATGAAATTTGCGATTTTATTTATTTTTTCGTTGCAGGACTGCAACAAGACGAAGAGATAAGAAAAGTTCAGAGGGAAAATAAGGCAAGGTGTGCTTTCGTCGTCTTCTTCTTCTTCTTCTTCTTCTTCCTGTTTGTTATTTTTCCTGGCCCTTTAATAGGCTCCTTGTTACCCAGGAACTCTGAGAAAGCAAAGAAAAATAAACTACAGTTTTGAACCTAACTTATTTTACTACTTTTAAAATTCTCCAAATGTTGTTTTTGTTTGCATACCGTGAAAATCTGACCCTCAGTTTGAAATTTCAAGTTGTGAATTAGGATCTGTTGCTAGGCGGTTATTTTCTAGCCTTTGAAAATCATTAAATATTTGCTTTTCTTTCTTGCCACTGTCTCATCAATCAAAAGAGAGCTGTAGCCCAATTTCTTTTCTGTTTGAACTTGGTGCGCATAATAGTTTGGTACGTTTGTTCCAATTAACCATAAGAGTTAAAAGCTACTCACTTCAGAGCAGCAGCTAAGTGATGACATGAGGCATAATCGGGATGATCATTTTTTAATTGTTACATTGCAGTACCCTTAAGATTGTTTGTTAAAAGTGAATATTGTGATTATATTGTTAGGGAGGAAGATTGCAAGCATCATTTCATCCGTGTTTGGACATACTAACAATTTTTAAGATGTTTTGAATATTGGTAATTATTGACAGAGAGTAATGAGTATAAGCCGAAGTGTGTATGTTTCTTACTCTGTTTCTGGCTTCAATTAATTCTGAGATCTTTACATTTTTTAATTGAGATTGTAAAGTTGATGGCATTCTCCATCAGAGCATTGCAACACTTTATCAATTGTTTTATTTTATTTTTCAGGTTATCCTTTTTTAATCCTATTTAGTAACTTGTGACTTGATGGTGCCAAAAGTTGATTGACAAGATCACCTGATGTTTATTGTTGAGATATTAGACATCCTTTGTTTGATATTAATTCTGTGACCGAATGATAGTTCCAGAGGGATATGCTAGAGCCATTATCGTTTTTCTTTGCTTTAATTCTTTGAAGTACCTACATAAAATCGGATGGTGTTAAGAACTAGTATTACATAACGTTATGCTTTTAAGATCATAAAATCATGGAAATAATGTGTCTGGTTTTACAGGCTTCATGGGCCTTGTTCCAAGTGTTAGAATATCTTTCTTGCCCATCAATTTTTATCCATTAAAGGAATGGCTTCTGGTCAGTAATCTCCTAATTCAGTCTGCTGCTTACATTGGAGTTTTAAAGAGGAATCCATTGGGCTAAGGCCTTCCATAAGCTAATGGAGGTGTGAAAAAGCTTTTGCCTCAATTCAAATAATATTTTGAAATTCACATTTTGTGTAGAGAGTTTGGACGGCATATCTGCTGTGGATTTAATCAGTGTCATAGTTGTGCAGCCTAGGCTCTAAGTGAAGTGTCTTCTAATACAGTTTTGCCTTGGGCTCATTACTGAAGCAGTTTGGGATCACCTTTCCGCCAAAGATATTCTTCATCATCGAATGATGAGGTTCACCCTCTTTACCATTGACTGACTATCATTTAAATCCTGGATTAGCGTATCAACTCCTAGCAGAATTATATAAGCTATAGCACAGGTGATTGTGATTCAAGATCAGCCTAATTTAGGAAAAATAAGGGGAAGATCACACATAATTATCTGTGTTATGCTTTCAAGAAATCTTGAATGCCATCTCATTTGTGAGCCTTAGATTTCATTCTACCTTTGCAGTATTGATGTTTAAATTTGTCTTGATATCTTTGAATGTTGCTGTCAAATCCATTACCCGAGGTGAGTTGTTATATTTTGGATAACATGAAGTAATGCTCTCTTATTAGGGTTGTTCGAGAAGGAAAAGAACGTCGCAGACAATGGGCTCAACGGAAAACACCACGAGCATCTAGAGTTAATGAAAACGTACAAGATGTTATTGAAAATGACACACCCGAAGGAGTCTTTGGCTGGTAGAGGAATGCTTCCAAACAATATTGTTGGAACTCCTGCTGCTCGTGAGAAGGGCTGCCTCTCTCTCTCTCTCTTTCTCTCTCTCTCATGTTATGTAGCTTGGTTTCTTAGTACAAGTTTGTAACCTGGAGGATATATTTGTTGCAGGCAAGTCTTCTTCTCAGACTCTGAAGAAGATAAGGCTGAGGGAAAGCCCCCCTCAAAGAGGAAAAAGTCCAAGAACAATGGGTGAGGGACCTCTTCCTTCTATCTTGATGGAAGAATAGTTTATTCTAGATTCATGTAGCTTAGGAACTGAAATAAATATTTGTATTTATGTTTCCTCCAATTATTATTGCAGATCTGATCCTGTTATTCTGAAGGACATACCACCTCCTCCATGCATACAAGACTCCTTGGAATTTTTGAAGAAAAAGAAAATGCAGGTTTCGAGGTCTTCATCAGTTTTGAATAACTATAATCAAGCTTTCCGCCTGCTATCAACATCTGGCTTGTTAAGTAAGAAATGAACTAGAATGTCAGCTTATTGTCGACCTGTAACATTATTGCTATTTTTGCGCTACCTGTGCTCCATCAGAAGCACACGGTTGTTCATGATCAACATTCTTTATGAGTTTAACATCTTGTGTTATTAGTTGCATTGTTCACAATCTAATATTGGAAAGGGATACCTCCTTTTCTTATGATGTCATCTCATGGATAGTCTTTATACACATATATATATATATATATATATATATATATATATATATATATATATATATATATATATATAATTTGAGGTATAAGTGAACATTTGGAGGGGGTCCAATTAAATGTACAGTATTCTGATTAGGAATGCTCTCTGATTAGAAAATTAATCATGTCATCACTAAGTGCAAGTTGTCCAAATTATTCAATAATTCAATGTCTTTTCTTCAACAGTCATAGATCCACTTATATTGCCAGTAGATTACAAGCCATTAGCCCTTTTTCTTTTTGGTGAACGCTTCCCCACTTGTCCAATGTCTTATGCAGAGTTCTCTTGCTTTATGCTCCGGATAGATAAGCTTATAATTGGAGGTTATTAGTTATTTGACCCTGAGGGTTTGTTCTAAAGCCTTGAGATTTAACTCAAATGGTCACTGGGACTACCTTTAAGGCTATCAAGGTTTCCATTTCGGCTATTAACTCGTGTTCGATTACAAGGACACAGTTCTGACGAACATCTACGGTTATCAAATAATAATAATAATAATAATAGTAATAATAATTGGAGGTTATTTCTACACCAGTCCCATTAACTATAGAGCTGTTATGCTGATTTTATCTGCTATATACTTTGATGTCTCTGTGTAGACTAAAGTCCTTTAATTCTGCGTTTGGGAAGTTCTTTTTAGGAGATCATTATGTACTTGCAGTGGCCATAGGAGATTTTCTTTTTTTGAAAGCCCATAGGAGATGTATTTAAGAATGGATCATTAGGTGACTTCTTTAAGGAGCTTCACTGTTTAGAATGAGTGTTAGGACGATCAGCTCATGATGCGATTCCTCTCAGCTGTATGGAATCATTTCTCTTACTAAAAAAAAGTGGAAAAACCTATATTTACCTTTTGAAAATTATCAAGAAAAGAAAAAAATAAAATAAAAGAATAGTTAAGGTTTATATGTTTTAAAAATATTTTTCTTTAATAATGGAGGATAATGAGCAAAATAAATCCGAAGAAATATACGTAGATAAATTGTCCCCGAGGGGTAGCTTGGGGTTAGAAAAGGCTAAGATAGAAAACTTAATAACAAAAACATACTTAATGGTGATAATCTTAGATTTAAATCTAGAAAATAATGAATATGAGTTCATAATCAAAGATAAAGATCTTAATGAAATATTTTATTATAATTTGAATAAAATAGAAAATCCGAATGAAGACAATTAAAAATTGGTGAATAATTCTATTAATAATAACTATAGACAAATACATAGAAGTAAATAAATTAAGATTTAAATGACAAAAAAATACAAAATATAAAGGAAACTATATACCAAATGATAATGTGATGTTTTGAAAGTTGCTTACTTTTATCTAAAAAAGCTAGTCCAAAAAAATATATAGAACTTACAGAAATAATTTCCAATATAGTAGAAAATTATAATGAATACTTACCAATAAAAATATAAATAGATCCAAGTAAGATACAAAAAATAATAGAAAAAATAAAACTTAGTAGAAATGGAGAACCATAAAAAAATCATTGAAAATCTGATAAAAAGAGAAATGAGAAATTTGTCTTCAAAAGATAAGAGAAAATTAAAAGAATACGGACTCAATAAAGAATGAAGAAAATTTGTAATAGAAAGAGTCAAACCATTAAAGAAAGCATACATCGGATCCCGTTAGGGAAAATCAAATTTTGGTAGAAAAAGAAAAAAATACATAATGGAATTAAAAAAAGATAGAAATCTTATTAGATAAAGCTTTAAAGGTAATAAAAAGAGTAGAAAACAGATTAGAAAAATTAGAAAATAGAATGGTAAATATAGAAATACAACAAAATACCCTTTTAAGTAAGAAAAAAGTCCAAAATATATTAAAGGAACTATTGGGAAAATAGTAGAACAAATAATATTTAGAAAATATCATGAAAAAACAATAAAAAAGGAAAATATAGAAAAAGGAAGTTTAGATGAAAAGTTATTAGAATAATACTTAGAGTTAGAAAGAAAAAGAAAAAGAATTTAAAACAAGAATAGTAAAAAGAACCAGAAGAATGAAAGTTAAATAAGTAAAAGTAAAATAGAAGATATAATGATAGAAATACATATAATGAATTTAAATTAAACAAAAGATGTGAATCCTATAGGACATATAAGAGGACCTAACAGGGTAAAAGAAGAATATCAAGAAACATTTGGAAAACAATATAAAATACCTAAATATGAACCAGTATTAAACAAAATCAAATTAGTGACATAAGAGTATACCTGCATAGTATGCTGTAAAGGATATTATAAATATCGCTTAAATAAATTGGCCACAAACAAACTTACATTATATTTACGACACAAGAAACAAATTATTGATAATAAGATCCAAATAACGATATTTAACATCGACAAGATGCTAAGCAGAACATGGGCGATTATCATTCTAGCTGAATATAATTGGAGTAAATAACACCACTCTACCCTTCGGAGTGCATATTCAAGGAGGATACTTTACGGGATATATAAGAATGAATTTCTAGGAGAACAATGATTTATTGCACACACAATGTTAAGAAAGATATAAAGAAGATAGAAATAAATTAGAACAATAACAAATTTATAAGATGAAGATATATATGAATATACATGTGAATTTAGTAAATGGTATTATGATGCTTTTGATAACAATATGAACATGACAATCTTAGCAAATACATACTACGAGAAATTACTAAGAAATGAAGTACTATTTCTGCTAGTTGATATGAAAATAAAAGAAGATGTTGATACTCTATGAGCCATAATAGAATTTTTAAAGAAAATATTAACAGAATTATGCACCCATAGGTATATTATAAAAGGTGCAAGAAATGGAGATAAGATATTTTGTAATAAAATATACAACATCCCAGGAAAGTGGGGGTGTAAGGATTATAAGAAAATAAAATTTAGAAAACAAATAAGAAAGCCAAGAAGAAGATTTACAAAATATAAAAGATTTAGAAAACAATGGAGAAAACCATTTAAAAAATATTACAAGAAAATATTTAATTATAAAAGGAGAAATATTACACAAAATACACCAAGAGATAAAAGCAAAATGCAAATGTTGGAAATGTAAAAATTAGGACATTATAGTAATGAATGTCAAAAAGAGAGAAAAAAAAACATTTATCATATGAGAAGAAAATAAGGAAAATGATTTCAAAGTATATTGCTTGACAAATAAATGACCAAGAGTAAATAGAATTATAATATTTCCTCAAAAGCTTATACGTAATGAGTTAGGAAATACTGAAGAGGGTGATATTTATGAATTTGAAGTTATTAGTGCAAAAAAAGATCATGAAGGATATAGATTAAAAAACACTTTTGATAATTGAAAATTACAGAAAATCCAGAGTCTAAATTTTGATCTGAAAACCCCAAGAGAAGGATTATTAAGATACTTAAACAAAAAATATACAATCCAAGAATACTAAAAGATAGAAAGAAGTATAATCATTAACAAAGTTAATGGAAACATAAAACCCAATTTATTAACAAATAAACTATAAATGAAACATTAAGTAAGATAAAAATGAAAAGGTAAGGAAAGCATTGCAGAGTGTATATTTGGGCAGTGAGTAATGTGATAATAATAAACATTATTCCTTGCAAAACTAAACACACTAATAGTTTTAAGCGTCATATGATAAAAGACTAATACAAACATATAAAAGTCTAAGTATCAAAGGAAATTTAAGATATACAACCTGACAAGTTATACGTTACCAAAATATAATACTAATCTAGGAGGTAAAGATTTTGATAATAGTTTAAGCTTATATTTTAAGTTTTTAAGAAATGATTTTAGGAAATAAGGAAATAATGTAATAACAATGTACTATAGTGTCTTATATACACTAACAAATTCAAAGTATGGTAAGATTTACCAAGATAAGTCATTTATAAAAATTAGTGATGAATGTAGAGAGATTGCTAAAATAATAGAACCTCAAAAGTTGGATAGGATATAAATACCAACAAATTATATTTTAAGTCTTGAAGACAATATTCCTAAAGAAAATCATATACAAAGAATTGATCTACCCATGTTTAGGGGAAACTCCTTAATAGGCAGCAATAGCCAAAATGATATAAGAAGGAGAAGTTTCCAAAAAATAATAAGAAAAGATGTACGTTCACCTTTCCTAATAATAGGAAATTATTACAATGGAGAAAGAAAAATTGAAAATACAAAAATATTAATAGATACTGGTGCTAGTTGCAACCATATCCAAGCTGATAAATGCGAAACGACATGAAGTATAACAAGCCCATATATTTTTAAAAATTATGATGGTCAAACATTATAATGTAATTTAAAGGTAGAAATACTCATAAGATTACAAGGAATAACCTTTTTATAGATTGCTACAAAGATGATAGAATACAAGGAAATGTACATTATGATATTCCATTAAGAAAGAGTTTGCTAGATAAATTAGATAAATATAAGATTACTAAAGAAGGAATAAAAATAGATAGTGAAAACATATGTATTTTCTTGGAAAGACAAAAATAAAAGAAATTACATTTCCCACTATGGTTTTTATAATCATAAATATCCCAGAGACTAAGTTATAAACATCTGGATTAATAGATACCGGTTCAGAAATAACAATATTTAAAAGCTTTTTATTAAAAGAATGAAAAGATACTAAAACCTCTATAAAGGGTGTCACTGGAAATAAAGAAAAAATTACACAACAAAAAGAAAGTGTAGAAATAATGATTCAAAATAAAATATAAAAATAGGAAAAGTTTATCAATATGACAAAATAGAATGAGATATTATATTAGGAAATGACTTTTTAAACCAATTCTCAATATATTAACAAACGATATATACTATAATGTTTAAAATGCCTTGTAACCATTGGATAAGAGTACCTAAAATATTAAAACCCTTTAGAATAAACAGACCAAAATGCTAGAAAATTAAGGATAGAAAATAAATACATTTATTACTTATAAAGTAACCGTCCATGACATGAAAATTAAGACAAAATTTATGATAACTCCATTAAATATTATGAAAAGACAAAAATATATTGTAAATTGTGTGGAACGATAGATCCTAAAAAATTATTGTGAGTAAAACCAATAATATAGTCATAACAGGATATAGAAGACTTTAAAATTCAAATTAATGAATTAATACAAATGAATATAATAACAGAAAGTAAAAACCCACATAGTAGCCCTACTTTTATGGTAAGAAAACATAGTGAAATAGAAAGAGGAAAAGCAAGAATGGTTATAAATTATAAGGAGGTTAATAAGAATACTAAATTTGATGGATATTATATCACAAATAAAGAAATTTTAGTAAATTTAGTAGAAGGGAAAAACTATTACAGTAAATTTGACTGTAAATCAGGATTTTGGCAAATAAAAATGGATAATGACAACATACCTATTACATCTTTTAGCACACCAAGAGGCCACATGAATGGATGCAGAATGCCTTTGATTAAAAAACCCTCAAAATTTTATAAAGAAAAATTGATAAAATATTATATGAATATTCGAATTTTATAATAGTATATATTGATGATATTTTGATATGTTTCGAAAACGAAGATGATCATGAAAAACACTTAAATATCTTTATAACACTATGTAAAACAAATGGTGTTATATTATTAGATAAGAATGTAGATATCAAGAAAAAAGAAATAAAATTTTTAGAAATGATCATAGATACTAAAGGAATAAAATTACAACCCCACATAGCCGAAAAATTAAAAGATTTCCTTGACAAATTAAGAACTAAAGAAATGATACAAATTTTTTTAGGATGCTTAAATTATTGCTCTAATTTTATTAAAGATTTAGCTAAGGAAATACATGAATTACAAAAATTATTAACAAAGAAAAACCAAACAAGATAGAGTGAAAAACATACAAAAAAAGTTAAAAAAATTGAAGGATATTTGTTCCAATTTACCAAAACTTAGATTACCCAATGAAAATGATAATTTAATACTACAAACAAATGCTTCAGATAGGTATTGGACAACTATTCTAAAAATAGATATAGGGGAAATATGTAGATATGAAAGCGGAACTTTTAATAATAATTAAATTAATTATGATATTAATGAAAATGAGTTACTTGCAATAATAAAAGGAATTAATAAATTTGAGATATTCTTGTTACTTAAACCGTTTATAATAGAAACTGATAACACTCAAGTTGTAGGATTCATAAGGAATAACACAGGAAAATGAGTATAGGCTAGAAGATTACCTAGATGGCAAACTCTTCTTAGTTATTAAAATTTCAAGATCGTTCATATAAAAGGAACTGATAATTTTCTTATAGACTTTTTGAGCAGGAATGTCGAATAACATCTAGGAATTACAAAGAATCGCCATCGATATGACTGAAAGAATGAATATAATTGTAAAAAATTATAATGCTCTTACATCAATTGAAGAAAAAGTAATAAACTTACAAAAATATATTATTAACATTACACAAGTCACAGGCCCAAAAATCTCCTTGAAAAAATGTTTTTAAAGAAATGGAGAAATAATAGTGAGGGACAAAGATGTTTCGGGCCTCAAAAACAAAAACATCAAGAAGGTAAAGCCTCGATACGCCGGTCCCATCCTGGTAAAAAATCTAGACACAACAATTGGCCGATAACATTTATACGTAGATATATCCTCGTCTAAAGCATAAAAATATCTTAAAAGTTATCCAAGAACGCCTTATCCTCCAAAAGGATGAAAGCTCTGAAAATAATGGGGCCCTATAAAGACAAATACTTTTAATGGATATAATAAATTTAAAGGACAAACTCCTATTAAAAGGAGAAAACACTGATGAAATCCTCTTTTTCCAGAAGAAAAAACATAAAATATGTTAGGAGCTTTGTCTAAATATAACTGCTTGTTTAAATTATTAAAACCTGCTTTTATTTTGAATTTAAAAAATGAGGCGTTATTTGAATAAAAAAAGGAGGCGCTTTGTGAAACAATACAACCAAAAGATATGTTTTTTCATTAATGTGTGTATTTGTTATTAGTAAATATTTTTGTTTTAATATGAAAGAAAATATAAGCACCCATCTTTCCGCACATCTCTTAAAAAGTGTTCTTCATTCCTAGTGAATTTTCACCTGCTGCGCAAATTCACAAAGGCTTATCATATCCTAGAAGCGATTTGTCAGAGACCCAAAGCAAAACTCTTAGGAGAGGGGACAAATAACGCTTTAAGGAAAGCGATTCATATACTGCGTTTCACCTCATCTTTATATATAATTTCAACAACTTAAAGCGTTAGTTGTCATGGAGAATGAAATCGCGAATGCTGCTAATCAAAATTGATGAATCAAGATTTTCGTGAGACTGACTGGATTGATGACAAATTTTACCCGATGGAAGGGCAAATTGAAATTTATGCCGATCGCGAAGATTACATGTGCTTGATCTTGATCTTCCTCCTGTTTCGTAACCTTCTGATAAAGATACTGATGAAAAAAGGGCAGAACGTAAGAAGCGTGAGGAGGATGAAATCATATGCCGTATTATTCTTACCGCGGTTAGACCGATTGTATGATTCTACATGTGGTTTCATTCATAGAGAGATTTGGAATGCACTGAATTCAAGTATAAGGTGTAGAAGGAGGGTACTAAAAATTCTTAATCTCTAAATATTTTGATTTCAAAATTGTTGGATGCCAAGCCTATTTTACCACAAGTGCATGAATTGCAAGTCACAACCACCAAGTGGTCGAGAAAATCGACTCCTTATTCATTTCAAGTTGGTGCAATTATTGCCAAATTCAAGCAATTCAACTTGAGAGTAAGAGGAAAAGTATACCACATTCTAAAGAGTTTCCTTGAAGAGATTCAGAAACATCTTCAGATCAAGAGGAATCGAGGTCGAGATAAGAATGAAAATTCTTATGATGGCATTTCAAAGGCCAATGCCGTGGAACAAGCCCCATCCAAACCAATAAAGGCAACAAATTAAAGGGAAATTTCCAGGTCCTAAAAGGATCCAGGAAAATTTAAGAAACTTAAAATGGGAGGATGTTTGTTTGTGGAAAATCTGGGCACTAAGGCAAAAGATTGCATTTAAGAAAACACCAGCAAGAGGTGAACTCCATTGAGAATGTAAGACATTTATTGCTACCGTGAGTGAAATAAATGTTATTAATGGCAAGTTCCCGGGCTGGTGTTATGACATGTGCCACGCATTGATGTTTCCTATGATAAATTTCTATTCAAAATTATAGTGAATTAAGTGATGGACAAGAAATCAAGATGGGAAATGAAGGTCGCCCAAGGTGTTCGCAAAGGAAGTGTGGAACTTTTGTTCACTTATGGAAGAAAGATTACTTTGGCCAATGTTCTTCACGTCTCTGATATGAACAGAAACTTAGTCAGTGGAGATTTATTGGGGAAACCTGGAATTAAATCTGTGTATGAATCGGGAAAATTAATTTTATCCTCGAAACAAAGCTTTATTGGTAAAGGTTATTCTTCTCGATGGAATGGTCAGTTATGTATTGTTGACAATGGTATTATTAATAATAATGTTTTTCCGCTTATATGTTTGACTCTGCCTCTTACTTTATGGAAGATTAATACATATCGTTTAAGTACCATGAAAGAATGATTAAATGTGGTTTGATTTCCATGTGATGTTGATAGTACCAAGAAGTGTGAAATCAGTTAAATCAAAGATGATTAAAAAGCCTTTCAAAATGTTGAGAGAATCGGATTTATTAGAACTCAGGCATACCGACATTTGTGAATTAAATGGAATTTTAACTAGAGGTGGTAATAGATACTTTATTACATTCATAGATGATAGTTCTAGATTCACCTATGTTTATTTGTTAAAACATAAGGATGATGCTTTTAACGTGTTTAAAGTTTACAAAGCTGAAGTTGAAAATCAATTAGGTAAAAAGATTAAAATAATTAGAAGTGATCGAGGTGGTGAGTATTTTTCAAATGAATTTATTGTTTTTTGTGAAGATCACAAAGAGATAATCTCATGAATGCTCGCACCACGTACACCTCGAACAAAATGGTTTCGCCGAATCGAAAAATCTACTTCTCTTTGAAATGATTAATGCCATGTTGTTAAATGCCGAATTGCCATTTAATTTATAGGTGAAGCTCTTCTCTTATTGTATGTCATATACTTAATAGAATTCCATTAAAGAAAAACAAAATCTCTCCATATGAGTTATGGAAAGGAAGAAACCTGTATAGGGTATTTCAAAGTGTGTGTCTTGCATACAAGAATGATAATCCAAGGACTAAGATGGTCCTAGAGGAATTAAATGTGCTTTTGTAGGATATGCTATAAATAGCAAAGCTATAGACTCTTAAATTTAGTCTAATGTGATAATGTATCTAGAGATGTAGAGTTCTTTGAAAATTTATTAACTTATGGAAATAATTTTCAAAGTCCTCTTAACAAAGAATCACAAGTGGACACATCTCCTAAGGTTGTTGAGCAACCAAGTGAACCTAGAAGATGCAAAAGAATCCGAAAAGTAAAAGAATTGGGTTATGATGAAATTGATTCTCAACTTATTTCTTTTACTCTGTGAGAAGGAAATAGGGAGAAAATCATGAGCAAAATGCCAATTATTCTTCAGGTTGAAGATGATCCTAAAACATATAAAGAAGCTATGTCTTCAAGAGATTCTATTTTTTGGAAAGATGTAATAAATGAAGAGGTGGATTCTATTATGTTTAACCACACATGGGAACTTGTCGATTTACCTCCTGGCTATAAAGCCATCGGTTGTAAGTGGGTTTTTAGAAAAAAAATACCATACTGACGGTACTCTCAATACATTTAATGCTAGATTAGTAGTCAAGGGTTATCGACAAAAGGAAGGAATTGACTATTTTGATACATATGCCCGTGGCAAGAATTAATCATTAGAATTTTGTTTGCTTCGTTTATTCATGATCTTTATGTTCATCAAATGGACGTGGAAAAACGTACTTCTAAATGATGATCTTAATGAAGAGATCTACATGGAACAATTAGAAGGGTTTGTTCTACCTGGAAATGAACATAAGGTGTGTAAGCTTGTTAAATCATTATATGGTTTAAAACAAGCACCCAAACAATGACATCATAAATTTGATTCTACAATTCTTTCTAATGGATTTGTTCATAATATTTCTGATAAATGTTTGTATATCAAAGTATGCAATACCTATATTATTATTATTTGTCTTTATGTTGATGACATGTTAATTATGAGTAATGACATGAAAGGTATAATAGAAACAAAGAGGTTTCTATCTTCCACATTCAAAATGAAAGATCTTGGACAAGTTGATACCATTTTGGGTCTCAAAGTGAAAAGAAATAGTGGGGGTTATGTGCTAAATCAATCACATTATATAAAGAAAGTTCAACAAATTCAATACTTAAATATTAAAGAAGTTAATACCCCATTTGATCCAAGTATTGCTTGTCAAGAATGATGAAGAGCACCAGACAACTCACATGCAAGTATTGGTAGTCTAATGTACTAACACAATGTACAAGACCGTATATTGCATTTGGCAAAGATAGTAACAATGCATTTATCAAAACCCAGTAAAGATCATTGAAGGTTACAGAGTTTTTTTGGTTATCTTAAGAAAACTAAAATCTGCCTATATTATTCAAAGTTTCCTGCTATTTCGAAGGATATACCGATGCCTGATATCGAGTTTAGGAGAAAAATAAGTCTAAGACGGTTGAGTGTTTACTTTAGAGGAGGTGCAATTTCTCGAGATCCAAGAAACAAACTGCATTACACACTCTACAATGGAATCGTAATTTGTCGCCTTAGCGGAAATCGAAAGAGGTTGGTGGGAGAAGGATTTTCTTAGAAATTCCTTTGACTTCAAAATTAAATATCCATATTCATACATTGTGATAGTCAGTTTCACTCTAAATTTCGTGCTTATAGTGAAATATATAATGGGAAGTCTAGACATATAAGTCTTAGACATGATTATGTGAGGAAATTAATTAAAGATGGAATTATTTCCCTCACATATATTAAATCAAGTGAAAATTTAGCAGATCCGTTTACCAAGCCTCTCGCAAGAGACTTAGTAAGATCAACATCTAGAGGGATGGGGCTAAAACTTTACTAATAATCCACTAATGATAAAGAACTCCAACCTAACACTATAAACTAAATAGCTTTAGTTCAAAGAGACAAACAAAGCTCACGATTTGTGAGAAGTTTTAAAGATCGAATAAATATAGCCCCATCTAAAGATACAAGGTACTGGTTGTTGCAGTATGAGGGTTGAGTAAACTAAACTCTTAATGAAATTCAGTCACTTGGGACAAGTATCTCAAATGTAACAAAGATGCTGGAAGAAATTCACCTATGTGAACTTAGAGGTGGTGCCGCCTCAAATGGGAGTAGGAGTTTCTCTCTAAAAAGTTCATAAAATAGGATGAGCACATGGCCATTAAAAGTGCTAAGTGAGTATAGTGTGGAATATAAGAACACAACGATATTTATGTGTGTAGTGTCACCGGTTTTGTCACAAGGAATAACTGGTTCAAGGCTTTAAGCTACCTGAGATTTCGACAAACACCTTGTAATGCTTTTACACTAAGGTAAAGTTCAAATTGAAAGATACTTTACTGTATTCATAAACGTTGTTTACAGTCTGGAAAGAATAATAAATTTTTTTTATATTTGAACAAGTGGGGGATTGTTAGAGTTTTGTTCAAACATAATCATGTTTTAAATTATTAAAAATCGGTTGTTATTTTAATTTAAAAAAAGGAGGCTATTTGAATAAAAAAAAGGAGTGCGCTTTTTTGTAAAACAATACAACCAAAAGATATGTTTTTTCATTAACAGATGTATTTGTTATTATAAATACTTTGTTTTTAATATGAAAGAAAATATAAGCAATCTATTCTTTCCATACATCTCTTAAAAGTGTTCTTCATCTATAACAACCCAAATCGACCTGATTATTGCCAAACTTCTACCGAGTCCATCTATCTTAGGATTATCATAACAGAAAAAATTGACCCTATATTTATTTAAAATGTCATGGATTTCGGTTTTGTGGACCAGATCTTCACGAGTTCTAATTGTATAAAAATCCTTAATGATACTCTTAGAACACAATTATATAAACTTACAAGAACTCAAAATTATTATGCGAGGTTCTGAGGAGATTGCTCTAACTTTTACTGTTTATCTCTTAGTTGCATATAAACATTCTCTTGCTTGATATAAACATTCTCTTGCTCTAACATTCTCTTGCATATAAACATTCATCTCTTTGTTTGGTTATTTTAGTCCTTAGTCCGTAGTTTACCCTATGTGAGATTAGAGCTATAAACTAATGGAGGTTTTACACAACTGTTGAATTAGTCAAGGCTTACTCAAGGCATCCACTAAAATAAATTATTGAGTTTAATAATTTTTTATCGTATTTCATTTTTTTTTCTTCTTTTTATTTTGGTTCCTTATTTATTTATATTTTGGAAACTGAACAGGAGGCTAAAATGCATGTTTGGTACAAAGTTTGGGGGTTGGGATTCGGTACTGGAACGGAAGGATGAGGTTTCTGTATTTGTGTAAAACATGCCCCACTCCACCAACAAACAATGAAAACAAAAAGACACTAACGTGGCCTTCCCCCTTCCCCCTCCCCCCATTAATCAATGATCAATTACAAGGAAAAGATACTTGGTTCTATTTATTTTCATTTTTATAGAAATAGTGAGAACTGAGATGACTAAAAGGCTACACTAGATAAGCATTACAGAGAAACTTGTGCTTGAAATTGAATACGTTGCTAGATTTCCTCATTATGCAGGGTTTTGTGATTACCAGGGTTTTAGATTGACGATTGACAAAGCCCATGTGTCCTGTGAATAATTTGGTTGGCATCAAATGGACTTATATTATCACTTTGAAAGTCGAACATGTATGTATAAGAGAGTTTCTTATGGATTCATCCCGCACCGTTGAGACAACCTTAACAAAGAATGCTTCATATTTCATAATTCGAAATCAAACATATATTTTATTCTCTTGGCAACAAACTAGCATATTATAAATGAATCCCAGTCTTGGCAAGCCAGGGATTGAGAAAGCATCTTCTCGTAGATCTCCCAGTACTAACCTGGTCAACAGTACTAACGGAAGACGGTGAGGCTGAGCAGAGCTCGGACTCTTGGCCTGACCTTGTGGATGCCGAACTGTCGGAGGACCACCTCTTTGTCTAGGGTTTCTGAAGATCTTAAGTAGAGGTGACTCGTGACTGAACTCAGTGTTTCGGGCTCAGTTTCGCTAGGTGAGTGGTGGTTAGCCTTCACCTTCACCTTCACCTCCACCTTCTGGGTGTGTGAGCATGAGGGAGGGGCTTCAGTGATCCTGTAATCCATTGCAGGGATGGTAGGATGGGGTTTGCCATATAAATGTGTTGTAACTCGTATATATATATGGTAGTATTATATAGAAGTGGTTTTGTGGCTTTTGGTGGGTGCTTTGGATTTATTTTGGTATTGGAGGAAGTGGTTTCTTCGGTTATTGTCTATAGTTCGAAACCAGTGGCTTCTTAAAGCACCTCTATCTATGGGGATTGGTGGATTTGTCTTCTTAGAAAGAAAGCATTACACAAGTCAAAAATTTTAGAATAAAAAATAGAATATCTGTTGATAGATTCAGATATTTAATTAAAAAGAATGCTTCTTAATATGCTATAGCTTTTCCAAAATTAAAAATAATTAAGAATACGATTACTTACATGCAATCCCACGTTAAACATCTTAGTTATTGTGGGATCTTTATCCTCACTCATCTCATCTTATGGGTCAAGGTGGAATGGCGCCCCCCCCCCCCCCCCCCCCCCCTCCACATCATTATAATATTCTATTCGACCAAATTTGAGATTTCCCTGCAAAACCATCTCACCTTTTATCACTTTCATCCGGACCTCGAGGACTAGTTATGTTACAGTGGGGATTTGAGAACTGACTTTGGAGTGCTCAAATACATAAATTGGAAAGTTACATGGATAAATGAAGAAAGGAAGTACGTAAGAGGCATAAAAACAGTGGGCAGGTTCAATTGTTTTGAACTCAAAACAAAGGGCGTGTAAGTGTAACATCTGGATGAGCCCTGGGCCTACACCCTACTCTCTCGCTTCAATGCTGAGTGGAAAATCCTATTGAGGAACCAATTGACGTGTTGATGGGATGGCTCATGCTCATCAGTTTCTTTTTCACTGCGAATCGCATGGCCTGAAATTGAGCTTTTGAAGCATTTAGTTTTTATTTTGAAAGATTTATTAAAATAAATAAAAATAAAATAATATATACTAATAAGAATACAATAACCACTTATTACGATATTAATTTTTTTAAGCTTATCAATTAGCTTATTGACACAGATATCACATAGATATTGAAAGCTATTTTTATTTTTAAATTATTTTAATAATTTAAAAAAAAAACTAAATATATCCAAAACTTATGAAATGTTAGACAAATCTGGATAGGACGACCTCAGTTTTAGTGCCCTCAAGGAGTGAATCTATACTCCATGTTGCTTCACTTTTGGGCATCTTTCTTTATTACCTTAAGATACGTGGCCTATTTTGTCAGCAAGCAATTAGGCCCCATAAAATAAAATTACATGGGAATTGGGATGTTAAGGTAGAGAGAGCTATAGCGTTCCGGAGATTGGGTTAAATAAATGTCACATGAGCTATTTTTTCACGAGATTCTTGTTAATGTAAGAGTTGTTGGTTGTTCAAAGCGAAATTGCACACCATCATGTCTTTAGGGATATGACATCGCGCTCGATGCAATAAGACACACTACTAGGTCCTATTATTTATGCCATCTCATGATTATAATTTCAAAACACTATATCCCTTGTCATCATCTAATGGTATAATAATCAAGGCTGAATGATATGAAGTTATCCATGATTGATGTTTATAATACGATATTCAAGAATGTGTTAAGGCTTTATTAAAAAAAAAAAGAGAATGTGTTAAGGCGAAAATTAACTGGATAACGGCAAACTGCCTCGATTGGTGTCACTAGGACCTATTGTCACTACAACTGTAAATGATATATAAAGATTGATTATGAGAAGATTTTTTTCTCTCTAATTTCCTAACAAATTATTTGTTCAAGTATTCTAATTGGCCATGATTTGATTTCATTGTCTCAAAAGGCTAGCCTAACTAACCTTTTCATTCTAACTAACTTACATTGCAGTTCTTGAGGCCTTTAAGTGTTAAAGGAATGAAATGATCAGTATAAGAGTAGCGTTGCGGATATATTGGAAAACATAAAATCTCCCAACCATAAATGCTCCCGTATGTTTATATTTTGATGTTTCCAATATATCCGCACACTCCACTCTTATACTATTATGTATGTTCCCGTGGTTTTTCCCTTTTTGGGTATCCACATAAATTTACAATGTTTTTGTATATTGTTTTCTTTTTTGCCAATTCTGGTTTTTGTAACAAAAAGAAACAAATAAACTGTTTGTATCTAAATTGAAAATTTGACTTAATCTAGTAATGAGTTAGGCTTAAACTCAAGTCCATGAATAAAAGTAAAAAAAAAAGGGCTCGGATTCATTTGTACAAACTCGTAGAAGAAGTCCAATAGTATTTCTAAAATTTTTACATTTTTTTAAAGTCAAATAAAACTTTTATCAAATACCAAAAGTAGGATAAGTAAGTAGGGCAATTATGCTGATACGGAATTTTCTCGGCGAATAAACTCCATTATTAGACAAAGGCAAGAGCTTCAGAGTAACAAACTTCCACAAAAGACATAAACAGTTATTTCAAAAAGTGGAGAGTAGAGAAATAAAAACTTGGACATCAAGTTGTCTACGTTTATAAAAGGAACTTAAGAAGGAAAGTCAAGGACAACCAATCAACCAATCAAACCAATTAACAACTCAACAAATCGACTAAATATCAATTTACTTTAGCAAATCGTAACTTTTCAATAAGCTTTCTCATCACTTTTATGTTAACAAGTTTGATTTTCAGCATTTTATTTCCTAGTTTCAATCAAGTTTTGTCAATCTTCTAGCACAATATTATTTTCATATTAAATCCAATGTTTATTTCAACAATTTCAACATTCTGTTTTCAAGTTTCAGTCAAGTTTGTTAATTTTTCAACACCATGTTATTTCATTCATTCATAGGGAAATCTAACATTTGTCTTCAACATTTAATTCCTGCATTATTCCATTCGGCGTTTTCTACTTTGATTATGGGGAATTTCCGAAGGAATTAGAGAGCCTACATAGCCTGATTCGAAGTTCGATATTACGAGCCATTCCGGTTTGGAAATACTTAATTTCTGAAGACGCCAAGACGCTTTTTATATTTCAGGATGCTTCGTGCAGATTAAAAATCACCACAAACACAAACAAAATTGATTTTGAAAGAAGAATGTTCCTATACATTTGGACTATCCATAATTACTGATCATCTTTATCAAGAAAGCTCAGCAAAAACCACTACAATAATGCCTTGCATGATTGGATACTTCGCAAAGCCAGCCCATCAATATATGCTACCATGCCTGAGATAAAAACAAACTTGCCAATCCCCATCTCCATGTAGTCTCTACCTGTGAATCTCTCCTCACTGTGGGATGCAGGGATAACAGCTTTCTGATTCTCACCATCACATTGGGAATCTGGCACAACTGCTTTCTGTTTGTCGTCATCAGATTTTTCCTTCCACTTTATGCTCCCACTAAGCTTACCGGCTTGCTTTCTCAGCATGCGGATGGCGAAACTCACAAAGAGGTGCTCACATAGAGTTAGAACTGTTGGTCCAATTTTCCATTCCTGGGAAAAGCAAAAAACCAAAGGCAAGGAAAACAAAATTAAAGAATAGTTGTTCAAAAAGGAGTGTGTATATATATATATAGTTACTGAAAAGGGACAACCAAATTAAGAGGCCAGGTGGATATTTCTTTGTGACATGATAGTCTTATTCTTTGTACTTTAAACTGTTTGTTTCACTAATCCTCATTTATTTTCTTTGTCGAACTGTCTAAATCTATCAGATCATATATACCAAAGACAAATTTAAAGTTTGATATATACCAAAGAGATAATTAATGATTTTTCCATATTTTATATAGGTTTTGTAATGGCTTTTTGGAATACTACTTGTGTAGTGGGTCATCGTTAAACATTCCCCTCTCCATCCTAGTTCCTCTAAATCAACTTTTGTAGGGCGACAACTCGTATTTCAACCCAATGAACACAAAAATGAAGGTGAACACTTACACTTTCTCCTCGAAGATGACGTAAAGGGCGAGAAGTTGTTGAAGAGCTCTTCGCTCAATGTCATTTATATGAAACCATTCACACGATCCATGATCTCTTCTATAAGGGAACTGTTTGGGGGTAGGTTTTTGAGGAAAACCTGTTGACAGTGATAAAAGTGTAAGGTGGAAACCAAGCATATCATGGGTCTAGAAGGAACAGTGGTTTAAAATGTTTCATCAAGTTAACAAGTTTTCTATCAAGGAGCCTTTTAGCATTGAATTTATGAAGACTAAGTAGCTTCACATTACAAAATGAGCCATCATGGCTGGACCAAGTTTCAGGCCATTCAGTTCGAAACATTCAAATTCATTCATTAGAGACAGCAAATAGGTTCATCCTTAGAATTAAAACAATCATGCCAGTTTAGGCATGGGTTAACACCTAATATAATCTTCTATACAAAGTGCCAAATTTGCATTTACAAATGATGAAATAAAATGATAAATGGTACCTTTCCTATTTCTAATAAAATGATGCAGATAAGATGAGAAATGGAAAATACCTGGCTGTCACCGACTCACTCTCAGGTATTCTGTTTATATACTGTATCCAACATGGCTTGCAGGTATCCCTCAATATATAACTGCATTATTCCAAATAAATAAGTAGTGCCTAATCTCAGAATAAAGACTAACCATAGGAAAATATCATGGTATCACATAACCTGCAAAAGCAAGAAAGAACAACATAGTCTCTAAAAACACAACTCAATCGGACAAATGATAAATTCTCATTAATTTATGCTGATTTAGCTGCATTTTTTAAGTTATATGGAAATTTGTGATCAAACATCCAGAGTGTTATCCATTTCTTCAACTAATCAACTATAGCATATTACTATCTTTTAAACACGTATTTCTCTATCATAGTTTTGTAAAGGCATGCCTAGGCTCAAGACACGACCTTTCCCTAAGAGAGCTGCCTCACCTTCCAAGCACATGCGCCTTATTGAAAAGTTGTTGTAAACTTGAATTTCTTTAAACACTTCTATTCTTAAAAATCCTCATTCTAGATTGAATTTATATAATTTAGTTACTTATTAAATTGAATTAAATGTTAGAAATTTTAAATTTTTATTAATTCAATGAGATCTTGAATCATATTTTATAAAATCAGAACATCCAAAGTCATGATTTCACTTCACTCAAAAAGATGTCTTGTATTGTGCCTTGCGCACTATAGGAGATTTTTGCGCTTGGGTGTCCCTTACCCCTTTTAAAACTATGTTCTCTACAAATTCAGAAAGGAAGGGTGGCATTGATCCACCTGCACAACTAATGCAGCATTTGTGTCAATGAAAATGAGATAGGCAAAAGAACAAATAGTCACAACATAATACTCGTTACAATAACATTTGACAAAAGTTACCACAACCCCGTGGCTTCTATCAAGCTTGACTTTTCTATCCGCCACCTTCTAGCAAAAGAACCCTAAAAGTGATGGCTCCATCGCTGGTCTTAGTATTCCTTGATGAAAACCGCTCACCTGATGAAATAGCACAAAAGGGCAAAATATTGATATAAGTGAAAGAAAGAGAGAAGAAGACGATTCCTCACTTAATTAAATCAGACAAGTTTTACAAAGTATAAATACATGATCTCTATAACTATTAGAAGAAAATAAGAAGTATAATATACAGCTCTTCAATGCTTTTGCCTATCAAAAAATATACAGCTCTTCGCCTAGAATTACTTCATGATCTATTTCACTAATATGCTTAAAAGGTTAACTAAACCAAATTTATGAATCTGAACCGATTTGGATACAGGTCCTACTAATTACCCCCTTAGGCTAGTACATAGATGTCATGATTCCCAACTTGCTAATAGTATAATCAAACGTGACTGTTGACATTCCTTTTGTGAAGATATCTGTCAGCCATAGTTTAGTTATTGTAAACAGTGTGGAAATTTGTTCACTCTCAAACTTTTTCTTTTGATTAATTGTCCATTAATTTCAACATGTTTGGTATGATCGTGTTGAATTATATTATGCCCACCACTAATTGCTACTTTATTATCCCGATAAACTTGAATAGTTCTTAGGCTCCACTTCACCCAGACCCAAAAGGCTTCACATATTCCTCAAGCCATAGCTTGCAATTCAGCTTTAGCATATGTGAATCCAAGGGTTTTGGTGGTAAAATAGTACCACGATTACTTAACTTCATGTTTGAAGGTTGGTCATTACACACACACACACACAGAGAATCCATTAACTTGTTCTGTTTTCTTGTTAAGAAGCATGACACATATATTGAACCCAAATCCTACAAGCTTGGGCTTTTAGGAGGCCTGTCATTTAGCACAGACAGAGCCTGGGCTTGGTAGAAGGTTGCGGTCTGCCACCTCTCCGCACTTGTCCCCCATTGGTTTATCTGAAAGTCCATGAAGGACTCTGTTTGGTTTGTTTAACTCTCCATATGCGGGTATGGGCCACATGTGAGGGAGGGTGTTAAGAAACATGATATTCATATTGAACTCCTCAGAGAAAAATCTAAGCCGTAGGATTAGGAAATATTTGTTTCTATAATATAAATGATTGTACTCCATGTATAGAGACATAGAAGATATTAAGCAAAGTATTAACAGCTGTATATTATCCAGGTAAACTTACCTAAGATGGATATGGTTGTGCCTACATTTGGATTTTACCATCCTCTCGTGTGTGTATATATACGTGACTAATTCTTCATAAAAAGAAAGAGAAACTTTCCAGAAAGCCTGGGTATCAGATGGTCTGATCTTCTCCTCTGCTCCATCCTTTTATCCTCTTTTCTTTTGACATTGTCTGTCCTCAGTGGAAGATTCTGAGCAACCTCTTATGTTAGTGGACCTCTTGCCACATATGCCCAGCCCAGAATGTTCAAACTTCCTCAAACCAGAAATTGCCTGCTTCCTCTTAGAGAATATCCTATTCCCAGTAACCACCCACAAACTCACAGGTCACAACTATCTTCAATGGTCTCAATTCGTCATGATGTTCATCAGTGGTCGTGGTCATGAAGACTACCTCAATGGTTCAGCCATCCAGCCCAGTTCTAAGGATCCAAAATTCCGAGTATGGAGAGCTGAAAATAATCTTGGTTATGTCTTGTTGATTAGTTCAATGACAACCAAAATAGGGGAAAACTTTCTGCTTTATTCCACTGCAAAAGAAATCTGGGATGCTGCTCGAGATACTTTTTCCAGCAAGGAAAACACTATTGAACTTTTCCAGATTGAGAGCATGCTCCATGATCTCAGGCAAGGAGAGGCCTCTGTGACGACCTCTTAAACCACTCTCTCTCGTTATTGGCAGCAACTCGACTTATTTGAGTCCAATGAGTGGAAGTGTCCTGATGACAATAATCAGTTTCGTAAGATTGTAGAGACTAAGAATTTTTAAATTCCTTATGGGTCTCAACAAGTCTCTTGATGAAGTTCATGGTCGATTACTTGGCACTAAGCCCCTCCCAAGCCTAAGAGAAGTTTTTTCCGAGGTTCATAGGAGAAGAAAGTCGTAAAGTTGCACATGCTGGGTCCCTAATGCAGCCCATATTCATGACGGATTTGCCTTTACAACTCTTAAGGGTCATCTAAATGATCTTACAGCCCATGCAACTCGCACTTCTGGTGATGGTAGATCACGAAGAGGGAGACCACGATGCGATCATTGTCGAAAGGTTGGCCATTTCAAGGAAACTTGCTGGAAGTTACATGGAAAGCTCTGCCAGACTGGAAGCCTAATCGACCACTAATGACCGCGGAAAGTCGAGGCCACAAGGCTACTGAAGGACAGAAAACATGGGCCCAACTCCATTCACCAAAGACCAACTTGAAGTGCTACAGTTACAGCTGTTCATCAAGGCACTAACGTTCTAGTCCCATGGTAATAGATACAGGGAATGTTGTTCAACAAGGTGATAATCACTTGCTCTTCATGTTAGTCACACACTTCATCCTCTTGATAGTGGATTCTGGGGCATCCAACTTCATGACAGGTAATCGAACTTTGCTTTTCATCCTATTATCCATATCATGGTACTCTTAATGCCTGTAGATAGTTGATATACTTGTCCTAAAGTGGCTGAATTGGGAGTGTAAATTTATCCCAAACTCTTGCTCTCGACCTGTATTGTTTGTGCCAAAACTGGATTGCAATTTATTCTTTGTTAGCAAGTTTAATAGAGACTTGAATTTTGTGAATCAGTTTTTGCTGAATCTTTGTGTTTTTCTTGCGATTCAAGTCGGGAAGATGATTGGCAATGGTGAGTTAGGTGCAGGATTATACCTTCAAAGCTTCAATAATTCTCCAACAACTTCAGAGTGTGGAAATCTTGGAGTCAAGTCTCATTGTCAATTTAGTAGTTTTGAGTCAATTGATCATTCCAATAAGGTTAGTACCATAATGATGTGGCACTATCATCTAGGTCATCCAAACTTCTCGTATCTTGAATGCTTATTTCCATCATTATTTATCACAAAAATGCAAACTGGCTTCAGTGTGATGTATGCCAATTATCCAAACATACTCGCAGCCTTTATACACCAAGACCTCATACTCCACCTCAACCATTTTCTCTCATTCATGGGGATATTTGGGGACCCTCAAGATTCGAAAATATCACTGGGACACGCTGGTTTCTATTGCTTGTAGATGATCATACAAGATTGAGTTGGACATTTCTCATAAAAAACAAGTCTGAAACCAGTCAAATCTTCCAAATATTCCATAAGATGATTCAAAATCAGTTTCAAACCAATATTCAAGTTTTTAAAACTAATAATGCCAGAGATTTCTTTAACTCCATACTCGGGTCATACCTTCAATCTCATGGAATTGTACATCAAAGCTCATGTGTGGACACACCCCAACAAAATGGTTTGGCTGAACACGCAAACGCTACTTGCTTGAGGTATAGCAATGCCTCATTATTCACATCCCATGTTCCTAAAAATTTAGAGGGAGAGGCTATCCTAATCCGCAACCCATTCTACAGATTGAATGCCTCCCCAAATACTCTCAACACCATTGCAAAGTTTTCTCTCTACCATTTATCCTAACTCACATCTAGGTCCCAAATACAACTTAGAGTGTTTGATGTACAACATTTGTCCACATACATTCTACCACTAAAGCAAACTTGATGCTAGGTCCACAAAGTGCATTTTCCTAGGTTATTCACTGAACAAAAAGGGATATAAATGCTATTGTCCCATCACCAAGAAATCTTTCATTCCATGGATGTCACTTTCTTTGAAAACAAACCATATTATCCCAATTCTGCAATTCAGGGGGAGAAAAATGAGCAAGAAATCATAGAATTGAATTGATATCCTCTGCGGGCACTAAATCCGACACTCCAAGTACTCCAAGTCCTATTCTCACTTTTATTCCAGATTCAAGTCATCCAATTCCATTATCCAAACCCATTCCAAATCCTGAGTCATACGTTTCAAGTCCAACTTGTGTCCAAAATAAATAACTCCAAGTCTATTCTCGTAGAAAAGGCAACCTGAAAGGGCCGAATCTGAACCTGTACCAGCTCAGCAAATCCAAGAATCCAACCTGGGTTTAGGTACCCCTGAACAAGCACAAGGTGAGGCTGAACTTGACTCTGTTTCTGTGGCTGAAAAAGGGACTAAAATCAATCAAAATCTGGACGTTGACTTTATTTCTGTGCTAGAAAAAGGGAATGAAACATATCAAGACTTTGACCAACCAATTGCATTACAGCGGTATGTCCTTGTACCCAACACCCACTTCTCGCAAATACTTGTCGAACTCCAACTTATCACTAGGTTATAGGGCCTTTGTGACTTCTCTAGACCAGATTCAGATTCCCAATTCAGTCCAATAAGCATTGAAATTGTCTCAATGGAAAGCTGTCACCTTAGAAGAGTTAAGAGCACTTGAGAAAGTTCCTGGATGTGGACTCTACCTCGATTACCACCAGAAAACGCTTGTTGGATGTAAATGGATTTTCTCACTCAAATATAAAGCAGAAGAAAATGTTGAGAGGTTTAAGGCACGCCTTGTGGCAAGTGGGCTTACCTTTAATCCTACGGGATTGATTAGCAAGAAACTTTTGCCCTCAACTAACACTATTTGTGTCCTTCTTCTATCATAGAATCGAGATTGGCCGCATTGTTTCAACTAGATGTGAAAAATGTGTTTCTAAACGATCTATAAAGAGGCGTCTCCATGGATATACCACTAGGTTTGAAGACAATTTACAAATGAAAGGTATGTAAACTTTAAAAATCTCTATGACTCAAACAATCTCAGGCCTGCTCGAAGATTTACAAGTGGTTCTAAACATGATGGTAATACTCAATCTCGCGCATCATACTTTGTCATTACATTCAACCTCTGATAAGATCACTGTTTTAATAGTCTATGTGGATGATATAGTCCTCACTGGTAATTATAAAGAAGAAACGGCTCATCTTAAACATCTTCTCTCAAGAGAATTTGAAATCAAGGATTTGAGGCACCTAAAGTATTTTCTCGGGATCGAAGTGGCTAGATCAAGTAGGGGCATTCATGTTTATCAACGGAAGTACAACTTAGATCTCTTGAGAGAAACCGGAATGAGTGGGTGCAAGCTAGTCGAAACGCCTATGGACCCTAATACTACACATGGAAATATCATCCAAGGAGAAGTTGTTGATCAAGGTAGGTACCAATGACTAGTAGGGAAGTTAATATACTTAACCCACACTCGGCCAGATATAAGTTTTGTTGTTAGTCAATTCTTGAACAAGCCCTCCAAGAAGCATATGGAAGCTGTGTATCGTATATCCTTAGATACCTTAAAAATGATCTAGGTAAGGGACTCATGTTCAAAAAGACACCTAAGAGGTCTCTTGAAATTTATAAATATGCTGATAGAACTAGTTCCCCTGTCGACCAAAGGTCAACTTCAGGGTATTGTTCGTATGTATGTGGAACTTTAGTGACTCAAGGCAAGAAGAAACAACAAATCGTTGCTCTGGTAGTGCTAAGTCAATTTTCGGGCCTTATACATGGAGTTAGTGAAGGAACTGCTAAAGCGTTTGTTGATTGAACTAAGGATTGAGGCTGAAGGCCCTATAGAAGTTCTATGTGACAACCACATAGCAATCACAAAAAACCCAGTGCATCATGATAGGACTAAACATGTTGAAATAGATAGACATTTCATCAATGAGAAGATTTAAACAAAGGTGATCAACCTAAGACATGTTCCTTCACAACAACAACACAAGATATATCTCGACAAAGGCACTGGCTAATCATTCTAATTTCTATGAGCTAAATTCAAAGTCAAGAAATGGCTAGCATATATCATCCAAATCCGAGGGTGTCGAAACTAACCAGAGGATTAGGAAATATTCGTTTCTATAATATAATGATTGTATCCATATATAGTAGATTGTTAGAAGATATTGTCATGAAGTATAATAATCAGATATCTAGGTAAACTTACCTAAGATGGATATGGCAAGGTTTCATGATTTAAGGATCTAATCGATCCCCTTTGTGTATATATATATACGTGATCGATTCTTAATAAAGTAAGAGAAACTTTCCAAAAGCTTCAAAACCCAAACTTACAAGCTTCGAGATTTTAGGAAGTCGGGTTGTTTAACTTAATAACCAATCAATTTGATTCATTTTTGAAATGTCCTTTTTATAGCTTCAATATTCATTAATACATTTACTAGTTTAGTTCCCCTAATGTTCTTGTTGGAGAATCTATGTAGTTGTCGGATTATACAACCTAAATAGGTTGATACTTTATTGAAATTTGATCATTTTTCTCTACAATTTAATTGATTTACTCCCTAAGTTGTTTCTAGTGGCTAAATTACTCCAAGATAAGAGTAATTTCCTTTTCCCTTTCGTTTTCCCATAGTAGACATCGTAAATAGGTTATAAATATTAAAGACATGATATTCATATTAAACCCAAATCCTATAAGCTTGAGCTTTAAGTGAGAGTCAGTTATTTAAAAATAAGACGTAGCCTCTGCTTAAGTGTGAGGTCTGTCTAAGTCACCTCTCTCAAGAATTTATTCTCATTTGTTGATTCGAGTCCATGAAGATCTATTTTACTTGTTTGATTCTCTACGTGTGAGATGGGGCTACATGAGCAGGTGTTAAAGATATTTATATTAAATTCAAATCCTACAGTTCTCGGAGCCTTAGAGAATGTCGCTTAACAATAAATATACCACAAAGCTACAAGCATTATTCGTAACTCATTCTGTGTTTTATGGTATCAAAGCCTTGTACCAATAGATTTCTTTCCCTTCTATCCAATAGCTCTAATTGTCAAAAGCTCGACTCCCTTTTTCAGCCTTAATCACTGAATCGCCGTATCCTTTAACCTTCATTGTGAGGTTGGTTTAAACCAATTTCGTAGTCCTATTCTGCTGGTGTCCTCCCCCCGTTATGGTAATTGCTAATCGAATCTAAGATGCCAAGATGTCTCACAAACTATAAACACTTAAAAATCCCGTATAGTTCTAGAGTAATCCAACCATATTTAGGCTCAAATGGAGGCAATTAATTGTGAGCAGTTACAGTTGGAAACAACATGCCCCAAAAGAAAAAGAAAATTAAGTCATTTTACCCGGACCAAAATTAGTAAAGAAACCTAAAATTCAATTTTTTGGGATGGGGAAGATTTTCAACAATGCATTGGTTATAATGGTGCTGGATAAAGTGGTAGAAACTGTATGCTTGTCTCTTCAACAAGGGGCATTTGGGAGGTATCCATCAGACTTATCCAAGGTTAGAGAGATGCTGCCAGATCTATGAACTCAGGACTAGAACTTATAATATCTCACAAAGTAATCTTTTACTGCTTGAATACTATAGTGTTATACAACTAATACAAGGGCTGTGCCTGAATCACATTACGCGAAATTTAAAATGAGTGTGGAAAGAATGTGACAATGTATCAAGAATTTATTGAGAGGAGAGTTTTTTTTTTTTTTTTTTAATTCTAAGTAGGATTGAATAATGATTTTTATCAGATGTGAATTCGAATTCTTGGTAAAGAAACTTTTCCTTCCTTCAAGGAGGCTTTTGTAGTTGTTAGGGAAAGATTGATAAAGACGTGTTATGCTAACTCAGAACCCTATGGATGGCTCAACAAGTGACTACCTTACCTGAAAAACATTTTTTCACCATTGCTGACCAGACCATGAGTACTACTGCTACTGGCCAGACCATTGGTACTGCTGTTGTTGCCTCAACCACAAACCCGGGAAGGAATGAAGGTAAAGAGTCACGTAGCAAGGACTCACATTGGTGTACTTATTGCCAAAAGTCAGGACATACCAGAGTTGCACGGCACTCCCTGAAAGCCTTAACATTTTTGAAGAGGGAAATAGAGGCCAAAGAGAAAACCGAGGGTATAAACCTCAAGCTAATCTTGCCAATACTTATGAAGAATTCTTATGAATCTGACAGATTATATGTTACTTCTACTAACAACTAATGATATTTTAGTGGTTCAACTATAAATTGCAAATCTATTTTTTCAAATCATGAAAATAATGTATAAGTAGCTATTGGATATCAGTATGTTAGTTAATCAGTATCTGCTGGTCTTACACTATGTTCTATAATAACTGTACCATTCCATTAAAACCACTTGTTTCTGCACCCTTTAAAACAGAATCTGATAGTTCAGTGACGACAGCAAAGAGTACATTTGACCCTGCGGTTCTTAGCTGCAAAACCAACAAAAACTCGATAGGTTTCCCAGTGCATTTAAAGTGTTATTTTTGTAACTGAATGAAATATAGCTTACAGTTTTTCCTAGATCACCAAAATAGCGTTTGGTCCCTGAGAACCCTTTACCATCAATGCATTTACTTATGAGTTTGAAGGTACCTGTTCTCAATAATTAAGAGCAGCAATTACAATGAATACCACTGAAGTAAGCAGTTTGTAACCAAAACAACAGATAAAAAAATGGGGATGAATAGAATATTGGCATTTGACAAAGAAATCTAAAGTGCATATAATTATGTGGGTATGATTTATAGATGTCAACATATAAGTTTATATTTCCATTTGAGCAAAATATCAGCATCATGATTTTCTCTCAATTGATTCTGATTGACCACACATAACTTAATTATCATGTTGATTAATAAGGTTGCAGGCCAAGGATTTGTCTCCATAACTAAAAAAAGAAGTATCATTCAAATGCACCTAGGAAGACTAATATCAACATAACACTTCTAGAAATTAACACTAAGTCTTGTTCTCAAAACACTTTACATATCTAGATCAATGCAAAACTCTCCGGGCTCTTTAAGATACTCCCTGTGCAGCCTCAAGTGGAGAATCGCAGCAGGCATCCAAATGGGTTGGATGTTTCACATGTCAAGGTCCGCATCGAGCAAGAGATTGTCCTAAGAGGGAGAAGGTGTCCGTCTTCAATGAGAAGAAAGTGATTTAGAATCATATAACAATGGGGTACCGTGATGGCACCTACAACTTGGGTTGACGAGGGCTTGACCTCATTTGGTGGAGGTGGGTTTGTGGACCCTTCGGGGACCTAATCCGCGGATTGGCACATGAAGGACCTCATGGACCAAGCCCAAGGGAGCATGGGCTCGCATCCGTTGGGAAGAAAAACACCTATTCAAGAGGAACATGATGCTTGTGAAGGGAGACACCCGTTCAAGAGAGACATGATGCTTGTGAAAAAACGCACGTGTTAGAGAACGCGGAAAGTGCGAGAGTGCAAGGAAGAGTGATGTGTAAGTGTTTTATTTGTGGGTTCCCTTTCTGAAATTTAATTCAAGCAAGTTGAGACAATTGCTGAATTTTGTATCTTGTTAGGTGCTAAATAAGGTTGGGAAGAGTTTTTCTTGTAAAATGATGTTTTGTCTCGTTTTATTTTGCTTTTGAGAAGCAGGAATAACTTAGTGCCACACACTTAGCCTAAAAATCGCGATCGGTTTTCATGGGTGACAAGTGGTATCGAGCAAGAAGCAAACGGCGTATTCGGCTAAGATGCAAAATTCGTGGCGCACTTGAATGGATAATGGCAGAGCCGGGAAGGCTCGAGATCATGATTCAGGCGATCAAGAAGGAACCATGGAGCGTCCTCCCCACAATCACAACATGGCTTCTTGCACAAGAAGCCTTAGGAAGGTCAAACATAACGGAATGGTTCGATTAGAAGATCGAGAGGATATCGAGGAAAAGCCATTGTAAAGCCTCTTGTTCTAGTTTCTACTTTGTAAGTGTTGAGACACTACACTTTTTGTAATTAGTTGGTTGTGTAAGACTAATGAGACATGACGGGTCCCATTGAATTGTTTTGCCTTTGTTAATTTTGATATACAAGTGGGTGTTCGAGGGAAGGCCGACTAGTTAGGGCAACTTAGCGCCCACACAACTTAGGGAAAAATCAAGAGTTGGTTTTGGGGGTGCGAGCCCATGCTCCCTTGGGAATCTAAATCTTAATCCCTACTCTAATAAGGGTGTTTGGTAAAACTTAATATTTATTACTTAATAACTTAAGTTGATTTTAAGATAAATTTTGTTTGAATTATTGATTTACAAATTATTACTTGATTTTTACTATAAGCATTAAGGTCAAGGTAAAAGCAATACTTTAATTATCAAATTAACATATTTACCTCATTAATTATAATTTACTTATTAATCAATTAATGATTACCTTCATTAATCTAAGCAATAAAGTTATTAATTAAACATTTAATATTAAAATATATATATATATATATATATATATATATTTATGAATCGTGGATGGGAGCTATGGTTGTAAAGAGTATTTCTAAATGTGGGAAAAACAGAAAGTAAATAGAAATTCACATTCATAATTGGTTAAAGCTTAAAGTTATTGTTTAAATTTAAGTTGTACATTTAGTTATTTGAAAACATATTTAATAGACTTAATTACTTAAATTATTCACCCTTATTAATGTTACTTTATATTTACTTTGTCATCTAATGCACAAAGTTATTTGTTTTACATCCATATTAAAACTATTATAGGTAATGATGTGTATATCTCCTTCTTGCTATCTTACAAACAAATAGCTCTACCAAACAACAAGTCCACGGGCGTAAAATGAAAAGGAGGGGCTAAAAAGAAAGAGAAGAAATGACAACAATAATGTAGATAGAGATAGTAATAACAAAGTCATTTGTCATTCGAAAATAAGGCTTAAATAGCCCATGTAAAAAGACCAAGAGAAAAAGTAGTCTAAAAAAATTATACCTAAAGTGAGACCTGGAAGATTGATCAACCCATTGGAGGGATCAAAAAAGACATCTAGAGAAGATGAAGCTGAGTCATCGAAAATAGATGCAAAAGATGGTGGGAAGCTAATGGCCTCGCACATAGATGGCCCCTATAGACACTACAAAGAAAATATCATATTGCAATATGACTGATAAATCAAATAAAGAATATGAATATAATATAATGGGTCATCAGAATACCGTTAGCACACTTAATAGACAGTTCACGATGGTTATCGCTTAATGAGTAATGAGGACTTCATCAGAGCTCCACGACCATATTTTTTGCTATGGCAGGGATCTAGAACAACAGGAGAGTGTAGGCAGGCAGAGAAAGAAAGAATAAAAAAGGAAGTGCATCAATAAGGAATGAATTCCAAAAAGCATACGAAAAATCTAGTTCTGATAAATATCAAGGAAGCCTAATCACACTTTATCACACTGTGCAGTAAAGACCTTAGAGTCTCCTGGGCTGTTTACAGCTTAAATGAGTCCCCAGGAAGAAAGCTGGCTATGATCTTTTATTGGAAAAATGTAAAAACAAGCCATATTGAAATGAAATAGCATAATTAAGGAGGAAATCAATCAAAATATCAAGAACATGTAGAGAGAGTGGAAAAGATTTTACCTTTATTGGGTGGATCTCAAAATGATCAAAATAAAACTGGCGACTCTGAGATTTGGAGTCATTGAGGGATGTTCTCCAAAATGGAACAATTCTCATTAGCGTCTCCTCATCAAGGTTCAAATCAACCGGCTGCAAATAAGTGTCAAAAAGACAATTCTGCATGTTATAAGATTATTCCTAATACATATCATTGTAAGAGAGTTTTCTCCTTTGATAATCTCAAAAGTAAACATCGGTTAATAAGTAAATTCTGTAAGCAAACAGGAAATTGAACATTCAGAGGCTATAGTTTTACTAAGCATCACTTCCACCTGTAGAATGATGGATGAATGCTTAACTTGTGTAACATTGGAGTTGGTTGAAATTAGAATGAAGACAACACGCACATGCTATCATTTATTTCACAATACTCTGATTGATGTCTCCGCTAATGCTGCAAAAGGAGTCTTACCCACTTCTGCTCCACATTGAGTGCCTGCATTGATAAAAAGATTTGAAGTACTACCAAAATTGGTAATCTGGAGCAGAAGGCTGTCAAAATGCAAACACTGATGGCTCTTCGAACACATACATAAGAAAAACTATTACCTGTACCCTGATCTGGTTATATTTATGCTGATTAGTGAAAATAGAATCCAAATTGATATGTTCAAGCTTTACAACTATGACAGTTGTGTAATCTGAAGGCTCACTTGCGTCTAAATCCTTCAATCAATCACAAAATCAGGTAAAGGGGTATTAGTGAAGAAAGATTCTCCATCAAACTATAGTAAGCTCACGACAATTCATGTACTTACTATGGTATCAAAATAATGAACTCAGGAAAAAGCAGAGAAAAGAATGTGAGAAAAACATTTTTGAACACCACCACACAGAACGGGAAGTCTAGATCTCACCTATTAAAGGCGATTTTGTCAATTAACTTAATTCGCAATGTATCAATTTTTACTATCATTCCAAGATATTTATCAATTTATGGTCACTATGACATGTCTGCCAAAATATCAAGACATGCATACACACGCATGCATGCACAACTTATATAAACATAAATATGTAGATTTTAACAATAATGTTTTACTCTTATAATTTGTTGTATATGCAGTCTACAACATTCTCATTTAAGAAAACTGAATAATGTCATTGCTTAGAAATATAAAATTCTCCAACTCAAGAACGTATAAATCCAAAATAGCGAAGAATCAAGATGTGCCATTTAGCCCAAAATTATAATTTAAGTTTTGTACCTGATTTTTTCTCATAGGTTTCTTCAAATTTGAAAATGATTAGAATCAGTAAAGTAACATAATTGTTGTTAAGGTTTAGTCTCCTAATCCATTTAGGATTCTTTCCTAACTCTTTAGTCTCCTCTAATTGCCATTCCTAACTCGCTTTCCTTTTTTGGCCCTAACATCAGAGTATAATACGTATACCTCCTTTATAAATCAATGAGAATCAAAGTATTCCTTTTCTCTTAACATGGTATCAAAGCCATAAAAAAGTTTGAGAATACTAGGGTTAGGGTTTCGCAATGTGGTCAATTCCAACAACCCATCCAACGACCGTGTCACACTGATCGTGACATAATGGTCACGAAGCCTCATGTGGGCTATATTAATGTAAAGAACTTTTTCTACGTAGATTTTCCTACGACCACTCCGGGCCGGCGAGCACACCAACAGGAGCGCTCGTCCGATTCATACTCGTGTGGAAGCCTCACCGAAAACACTTCCATGCGCCGATCTTTCAATCCGGCTACCGGCCCACATTGACGATGGCGAAGCCAGAGATAACGCTGGCCATGCATCTCCTCCGCAAGCAGTTGTCGCCCGCCGCCGACGGTCTCTCCTACCACTCCACACGCTCACCTTCATCTAAAGCCTCCTTTCCACTTTTTCTCTTTGGTGACTATTTCTGAGCTATTATGTCGCATAAATCTCCTTTCTTTTTGTGTTTTCTAAAGCTCTACGACACCTTCAGGACCTTGGAAGTTGTTTCTGTTGATTTTGTCGACTTTTTGTTGATTTGTCATCTCTATGACTGAAAAAGACATCTCTATGGCTGAAAAATATGTCTCTATGACTAGAAAAGGTCATACTTTTAATTCTTTTCAGATTGAACTCCTATGATTACCTTGGATAAACTCACGAGGAGAGAAAATTATCAATCATGGTCGGATTTGGAGGACCTTTGGTTTATTGGTAATGGTTGTGAGGATCATCTTACTACTGCAGACACAAGTATCCTCGAAGATCAACATGCTCGCGAAACAGATGCTCTACTATGTATTCTCCTAAGAATCTACGATGCCAAGACTCTATATAATATCAGTTTATAAAACTTGCTACACTTTCTAGAATCAGGTGAAGAAATTGTACACTAATGATAATTAGCGTCTCTACTGGGTAATATCCTCCATTGCTAATTTAAAACAGCTCTGTATGGATATATCTGCTTATGGTGGACGAATGTCTACCCTTAAGGATGAACTTACATCTATCTTGCCAAAATCTACTAATGTTGATACTTCATAGTCAAAGATGGATCGAGTTTTTATGATCATTCTTCTGCTTAACCTTGGGCTAGATTTTGAGAACATCCAGGAACAGATGTTCACTGGAGCAGTTATTCCAAACTTTGATGAGGCTCGCCTGCTACTAGCCATACTCCGCCGGCCACTCGCCTCCATGCACTCCGAGATTACACCTGACACTTCGTGATGGCTTCGCCCCCATTCTCGAAGTGATTCTGTGAGGTGGACGGAGCAACTCAAGGTAGAGGGACAACATCTTCACTGGACACACTCGTGATCAATGCTATCAGTTACATGGCCAACCTCCCCATACTGCTCATTTGGCTTAGTCTTCCGATCATTTAGCAATTTTGAGTTCTATCTCAGGGAGCTCTTCCATACCTTAGGGTGTCATTCTTACGCTCAGCGAATATGAGTACCTTCGTCTCACCTAAGTGAAGCAACCTTCCTCCATCGCTAAGGTTCGTGCTAGTAATGTTTCGCTTGGCCTTACACATTCATCCGCACTCAGATAAAGTATATATGTGACAAGCTTGCGTTAATTCCATATGCTCCAAAATTAAGGGAGTGTTAAGGTTTAGTCTCCTAATCCATTTAAGATTTTTTCCTTCTCTCTTTAGTCTCCCAATTGCACTCTAACTTTGCTTTCCTTTTCGCTTCAACACTGTAAAGATAAATACGTGACAAGTACTCTCCTTTGTAAATCAATGAGAATAAAAGTATTCTTTTTCTCTTAACAATTGCCAACAAGTAAAATCATAAAATGGTCTAATGGTGGAAAGCCTTCAAAGTCTACTCAAGAAGAGAGAGAGGCATAAATCTACTTTAAATTAATCATTACTAAGAGCCAAATTAGGATTAGAGTGTTTGAATCAAACTATGATTAAAGTAGTTACAATCAAATTAGGATTAGAATCATAATAGGTTATTACAATTTTACTATATTTTGGATTTCTTAGAGAAGCCTATAAATAAGGTTAAATTGATGTAAATCAAAAACTAAGATTTGATTGATTAATAAAATTTTTAATATCATTGCAATATTGGTAATCCTCAATTGTGAGACTCATTGATTTTCTCTGGTGCTGGACTCTTGAAAGCCTTAGGGAGACTCTAAGGTTTCTATTTCTTCTCTTCATTTCTCTATATTTTTCAACTTTATCTCTTGATCATTTCCTAAACCCTAAATAATAAAACCCTAACTCCACCCACTTCCCTGGAGTGTAGCAACCATCCTAGGGTGTCCTACATCGCGCCCAATGTTGGATATCGATAGCAAGCTCAGTGGACCTGTCAAGAGATTGACGGTCCTAGAGGGAAGATGGGGAGGTTAAAAAGAATCCGCAACCGTTATTTGGAGAGTCAAATGAAAAAAAGCTAGAGGGAAGATAAGTATGATTAACAACCCAAATGTCGTATCATTCAAGACTGATGGGTAGCATAATAGAATATTCCAAAGCAATGCTAAGGCATATCCTACTTATTAAAAATGGAGGGAACAACAAATGCAATGGAGATATGTATACCAAGTTTTCAGCAAGCAAAAGTTAAAAGAAAGTACGTAAGAAAAAAGAATGAAAAAAAGGAAAACAAAAAAAAAACACTTTATCTATCACAAGACGATATTCATATTAAACCCAAATCCGATGCCTGAGTTTTTAGGAGAGTTGGTCATTTAACACAGACGTAAATGGCCGTAAGAAGGAGGTCCCGGGTTCGAATCATCTCCTCGCAATTTAATCCCCATGTTTATTTGAAAGTCCATAATGGACTCGTTCCACGTGCACGCATTTAGCCAGATGACGCGAGTGAGGGCAGGCTGGGCGCATGATATTCATATTAAACCCAAATCCTACAAGCTTGAGCTTTTAGGAGAGTTGGTCATTTAACATCTACCAATGAAAAAAATGAAGAAGTTTAATGGTTGTAGCTAACTTCATTGCAGATAAAAGATATGAAGTCACTCTTACAAAGATTCATAAATACTTCAAACCTTAAAAGGTCAGAGACCATGAGAATGAGAAGTCAAACAGTAAATGGAAATAGCTAGTGTTCAAAGACAACCAAATTGATATAAAGTGAGACGGACCTCGCTTCATGTTCAAGTAAGTAATGCAAATAGAACTCTATAGTTAATCTGCATGACCAAACTTTCGCCTCCCTCAGATTGTCAGAAATTCACAGATTCAGAAACCCGTGGACCATCAGCATACTTCATACTCCCACCTTATCATCTCCATACCATTTAATCCACCAAAATTAGTTCTTCTGGTCTCGCCTATTATCCAATGGTAAATGAACGGAAACTTCACGCATAGCTTTAAAGAAAGGTTTCCATGGTCGAACCTTGTCCAAGTTAATTTCATGTAATACATGAACATCTGCAAAACTATAAGCCTATTGAGTCTGCCATCTTATTGATGGTAAATAAAGGTATAAATTCCATGAATAAACAAAACAACAAGAGAGTAGAAATTGCCTTCCACTTTAGACAACTAATTTATGTGGAAGAGTCGAATCTATCCCAAACATAATCAACAATACTTCCAGATCGAAGG